>JAQZBX010030862.1:0-26601 GCA_029593785.1 Cabassous unicinctus
CTTTTGCACATTCAGCCTTTTTGCTTTGCCATTGCATTCATTTAAGGCTATACAATTTCCTCTTAAAACGGTATTATCAGTCTCTGAAAATTTCATGTACTGTATTTTCTTTATCCATCATTTCAAAATGTATTCATTTTCAACTTTAAACCATTTATCTTTTAAGTCATGAATTGCAATGATTTATTTTTTTTCTAAATGTATAGAAATATTAAATATATACTTTTATTATTGATTTCTAAATTAATTCCACTCTGTTTAGGGTACAAAGTATTTCCTTTCAACTTGTTTTGTGGTAAATCATTATATCATCATATGAGCTGTTCTCTTTATGACAATTATATCAAGTTTGTTAACAATGTATTCACATGTTCCATATCTACCTAAATATTTTGGACAAGGAAGTAGATTTTTTTCTTTATTAAGATGTGTGCTAAAATTCTCCAGTGTTATTATAGATTTCTCAACTTTAGTTTTATTTTTGGCTAATATATTTTGAAATAATTTTATTAGGTTCATCAAAATTAAAGTTTCTAAATATTTCTTGTGACTTGAACGTCTCTCTTCATGAATGAGAGAATGAAGTGTCTCTCTTCATCATTTGTAATGCTTCTTTTCCTTAAAATATACATTGTCAGATATAGCCATTGGAGTCTTCTACTGGTTTATGTATATATGGTAGATAACTAAATATTTTGCTTTCATCCAATTTCTGTCTTTATATATGAAGTTTCAAATTTTAAATGCATATTAAGTTGTCAATTTTACAGCCTGATAATTCTTGATCTTTGTAAGTTGGTGGTGTATTTAATATATTTATGAATGCAGACAAATTTAAATCTACCATTTTTCTATGGGAATTTTACAAATCTTTTCAAATATTTTTCCAATATTATTGGGCTGTTCTCTTTTTAATTACTGAGTTTTAAATATTTTTTATAATTCTAGATAGAAGTCTTGTTGGATGTATGTTTTCCACAGCTTTTTCTGCCACGTTTCTTGCCTCTAAATTTTCTTATGTCTTTTTTATGCTAATATCACATGGTCTTGATTACTGTAGCTTAATAATAATTTTTTGAAACAAGATTGGCAGTGTCCAAAATTTTCCTACCACTTCAAACTGGATTTACCTATTCTGCTTCCTTTGCCTTTTCATATAGAGGTTAGACTCAGCTTATCATTGTCACCAAAGGTATACAGAGGTTTTCAAGAGATTGCTTTATACTCCTGCAAGGTTTCTGGTGAAAAATTAACTTCATCCCCACCTTCTCCAATTTTCCTGAGATACTATCTTTTTAAAATTACAAATCAATATATTAGAATAAATTGAAAAAAAGAAAGCTGATGATATATAGAAAAAAGTCTTACAGCTATCTAGAAGAAATAATTTTTAAAAACATAATAAGTCAAGAATATGTAATGATATATCCAAAATGTTGCAGGGAATTTCCTGGGGTACAGGACAGAATGAAGAGTAATAAAGTGTCTTAGTTATAGAATAGGTTGAAAATTCCTCTTTCATCACGTCCGAAGTAGCAATGACTCAGATACTATGATTATTTACCTACAAGCCATATGAATCTCCTAAAATATTTCTCACATAAATGAGAATTTTAGTAAAATAGGGAGGTGGATATTAATCTGCATATATTTACTGTGTATTTAGGAGGAACACCCACTTAAATGATGCCATAAAAGATTCATTTTTAAAACTTTTATTGCAATCATTCAATAAATGAGAGAATACTGAATTCCCATCCTGGAGAGATCTGCCACATTCTCCAAGGGAGCAGCAACAGTCCCCCTAGTGTAGGGGCAGTATCTGGCAAAAGAGGATGGTCCACTGATGGGTTTTTTTTATTGATGACTAGCCTTACGTGTCTTTGCTCTTGTAATTGAAACTTAGCCTACTGTTATGGGGTGCCTAAGGGTTGTCACCTGAGAGCCTCCTGGTTGCTCAAATGTGGCCTCTCTCTAAGCCAAACTCAGCATATGAATGCATTACCTTCCCCACAGCAGGGGACATGACTCCTGGGGATGAGGCTCCCTGGCAATGAGGGATTAATACCAAGTGCCAACTGGCAATACGACTGGAAAAAGACCTTGAATAAAAGGGGGAAAAGGTAAAGACAAATGAGTTCATGTGGCTAAGAGACTTCAAAGAGAGTCGGGAGGTCATCCCAGAGGTAACAGAGGTAACACTGGGATGTAAGAGGTAACACTTTACACACACTTCAGTTGGATCTCAGAACACCAATGTGGCTATCACCCCACACAGATGGGTTTCTGAGGGCTCTGGAGACACCCAGGTTCTATATAAGGGGGGATAGCTCCAGAGATTGATGCCTTATCAGTGGGCTCTGCTTTGGAATTTGTGCTCCTGAGAGTGACAGAGTTGGACTCAAATAAGTCCTCCCTGCACATGGTCCATCATTCCCTTCTATTCAAACCTATATGTGATGCTGGAGTTTGTAGGTATACTTCCAGAGACTGGAGCCTCTGGCCTGCCCATGTGCCAGCTGTGCTTGGAATCTTGGTGGAGCTGCATCTCCTACTCTACAGCTCAATGGACTCACCCAGGTCACCTGGTGAGGAGACGATGATGGACAATGGACATCCCAGGGAATGGAGAGAGCCTGCAGCCGCAGGCAGGATAATCCCATCCACCATATGCATGGGATATAAGCCCCCTCTCACTTGGAGGTGGAGTGGACATCACCATCCCAACCTCCTCAGGATTGGGGCAAGACCTATGGACTAAAGTGGACTTAATGGTATTCTGTTGTAGACATATTGTGATTCAAGCAATGAAAGAAATTAGAACAGTGAGGGTGAGCCAGTGGCCACTAGACGCTTTTGGGGCAGAGAAGGTAAAAGTAGTTGTAATAAAGGGGTTTTTCAGGACTTGGGAATTATCCTGAGTGACATTACAACAGATATAGGCCATTTTACATCAGCATATAACATGCAGAACTGTGTGGAGAGAGTGTGGTCTACAATGTGAAGTATGGTCCATGCTTAGTGGCAAAGCCCCAGGATGTGTATATCCATTGCAGGTGATGTGCCACACTAATGAAAGATGTTTATGTGGGATGTTATGGGAGTTGTGGGAGGTGGGGAACATGGGAATCACTGTAAATTTTGTGTAACATTTATGTAATTTAAGCATCTTTTAAAGCAAAATTTTAAAAAAAGAGGTAATGTTTATGCACATCTCATCAGTATCTCATAGATTGCCAAAGGGGATACTGCCCCAAATGTGGGGAACCTCAGGGCTCCGGAGACACCCAGGTCCAATGTTCAGGGAAGATAGCTCCAGAGTTTGGTGCCTTGCAGTGGGCCCTACTTTGGGGTTTGTGCTCCTCAGAGTAACAATATTGGACTCAATTATGGCTTCCCTACACGTGGCTCATCTGTCCCTTCTCTTTACACCTATACTGGGTGCTGGAGTTTGTAGGTGTATATCCAAGAGACTGGAGTCTTTAGGCTGTCCATGTGCCAGCTGGGCCTGGAGCCTCAGCAGAGTTGCAACACTTATTCTACGCTTCATTGGACTCACTCAGGACAACTAACAAGGAGGTGAAGATTGGCAATCACCACTAAGGAAATGAGAGGGCCGACAATTGCAAGCAAGAGAGTCTCATCTATTGGCTGTATGAGATTGAAACCACCTCTCAATTAGAGGTGAAGTGGACATCACCATCCCAGAACCATTAAGATTGGTGAAGTAACTGTTGACTAGAGTGGACTTACTGGTATTCTACTATAGACATATTGTGATTCTAGCAATGGAAGAAATTATAACACTGATGTGAAGGAAGTGATTAGTGGAGGCTCTGGGGGCAGGGAGTTGGAAAATCAGTTGTAGTAATGGGGGCTTTTTGGCATTGGGAATCATCCTGAATGACATTGCAATGACAGATATAGGGCATTTTATATCATCACATAACATGTGGAACTGTGTGAGAGATAGTGTAGCCTACAATGTGAACTATGGTCCAAGCTCAGTGGCAAAGCCCCAGGATGTATTTATCAGTTGTAATGAATGTGCCACACTAATGAAGGATTTTTTGTGGGAGGGTGTGGGAGGTGTGTGGAGTGGAGCATATGGGAATCCTCATATTTTTTGTGTAACATTTCTGTAATCTAATTGTCTTATAAAAAATTAAAAAATATTACAAAGAAAAAAAAAGAAAAAAATGACCCATAGAGGCTCTAAGACTGAAAATTGGTATTGTTTGATTTAGGTGGATGATGGATGGACGTTTGTAAAAGATTCTATTCTGAAAGGAATAAAATACTTTCCTGAAAAAAAAAAAACCTTTAAAAAATATGAACTGATCACGAATAAATTTAGGAGAAAAGATTTTCAATGGTAAGCTACTCTTGAAATATGCAAGGATATTCTTGAGCAACGGTACATCCCCCTTTTGGAAAGAAAGCCTTATTCTCTTAATGAAAAAAATATATAGCCAACAAATCTCTGAAGAATAAGAACACTAAAGGAAAGTTTGCCCTAACAGCTATTAAATTGTACTATAAATAATCAGTGACTAAAGGAGAGTAGATTCGAACACAAATAGAAATATTAGTGCAAAGAACATATTTATTTATTATGGTTCCAAAATATATGGAAATATAATACTTGATAATCATATACTATCGATTAATGTGTATGTGATCTACACCTCATATCACATACAAGGCTACCAGAAGAAAATGATAACCTAAGGTGTTTCAGTTTACTTTATTTTATTTTTAAGAAATAATAGTTCTTGAGGAAAGCATATGAATCCTTGAAACATTGGTAGAAGGAGTGTATTTCTAAGTCTTAAAATATAAAAGAAAGTAAATCGAGATTTACACAAATAAATAAAAATAAAATATTTTTGTAAGGAGAAAATGAATAAGTATTTAAAACTGGGAAACAAAATTTTGGCAACTCGGGTAACAGATGAAAGTTTAATGGTTCTTGTAGAAACTCTGGCATTGAGAGGAAAAAGCACATGAGCACAACAGAAAATAGAAAAATATATGCAGAAGGATTTCATCCTTATTAAATTAAAATGACCTGATCCTAGAATATATATGTAAAATATGAAGCCTATTAGTAATGGAAATACTAACTAAAGAATAAAACATTTCTCACATCAGATTGGTTAAATCCAACATTTTGAAAGTGATCTCTTAATAAGTTGTAGTGAAATGCTGCTCTTACATAGCTGTTGGATACTGTTTATGGCTGCTGGAAATGGAAAATTTTACAATTTCTATTTTGAATAGATAATTTCAATATCCATTAAATTTATTAACACATTTTTTTCTTGGAACAACAGTTGTACTTCTAAGAATTAATCATACACAGTTTCACAGAAATTATATGTATATATATATATATATATCTATACACACACACACACACAAACACATATACACACTTACAGATTAATATTTAAAAATATTTGTAAAACTTTATCTTGCAGTACTTTTTGAAATAGCAGAAGTTGGAAATAGCTGGTCTGTCCAATACTAATAGTCTTTTAAAATATAGAAAATCCAATGTTTTTGATAAAGAATATATGCTCTCTTTACCCTGGTATCAAATATATGGCAAGAGATATATTTCTGAATATTTGCCTTTTATATGGTTTTGATTTTGTGATATATGACATAGTTTATTTTTGGAAATAAAGTAAAATAATATGAATTAAATTACATGATATTATAATCATATGGAATATATGAAAATGTGCTCAACAAAATTTGAGTGAAAGATTCCTGGAGAAAGGTGATATCGAGAGCTTCTGAGCTTTTTCAGTGATGTCAGGGAAACTTCCTCAAGGAAGTGATGCATGAGGGAAGATACTGAAAGACAAGTGCACAACAAGAATGCTGACATGAGGATGCTCTTTCTGGTGTAATAACAACGTGAGCAACTAATTCTGGAGAAAAGAGCATGGCTAGTATGTGGTAATCAAGCAAGACAGTTTGGCTTGAACTGTGACAACAATAGGGAGCATGGAGATAAGTGAGGTCATGATGAAACCCTAGATCATTATGAGTGATTTAGTTTACATTCTTAAAGCAATGTGAAAAATGTTGATCCTGTTTTAATAATGAAGGAGACATGGTCTAATTAAAGTTATAGCAGTTTCCTTTTGTTGGTGACTTGTGTGAATATAATGGTTTGGAGGTATCTTTCTCTTTCTATGGGGAGTTGGTAACTAAACAGTTTGCTCAGACTCCAGAGAAAGGAGGCCTCTCGGGGAATCTCCCCAAGGAGTAGCTTGGAGGAAGTTTCCCTAGCCCTGCAGGGAGGGATCATGGACTTGACTTCAATGAAACAGTCACAATGAGGAAGTTTAAGGGTTTATTTCTTACAGGTTCTTAAGCCAGGCAGTGTGACTAGAGAGGTGGAGGCAGAAGTCCTCTCTGTCCCAGAGCTTAGCAGAGGGGTAACCCACACATGGGAAAAAAGTCTTCTGTATTTACAAGGAGAAGAGGATGGGGTGCCTTACTTTTGCACAATTGTTTCTTATTGGGTCTTCTAAATGGTTTTAGCAGCAAGGGCTCTTGACCAACTGTGCCATAGGTTAAATTTACTGCCCAGTCTCCAGGGAGGGGATGCTTACCTGTCCTGACCTAGACTTGGCCATGGCTAAGTCTAGGTCAGCTATTAACTGATGGCAGCAATTAACTGATGTTCTGAATGCTCAACAGGATAAATGACCCTGTGATGCCAAGGTACTTGGCTGAGACTGAATTACTTGAACCAAGGACATGTTAAATGTTACTGGGAAGGCTTGGCTCATATATTTAAGTAAGCATTTAAGTAGGGTAGTGAGTAGGAAAATGCCAAAGAGTACACCAGAGAAGAAATCCACTCCTAAGTTGGCCACCCCAGGATGTAAGATCTCTCCATGAGAAGAAATTCAAGCCATCTGATAGTGTGGGAATGTTGGAGAAAATTTGGGTAAGATGTAAGTGTTATTTCTATTTGTGTGGTAAGGTGCATATGTCCTCTTGAACCCTCCCTTAATGTTATAGTAAATGCACCAGGTAATTCCTTGAAAGATACAGATCTTATACTGCCTGGCTAGCATGCAATCTAAAGGCAGATGTTGTTTAAGCCATTTGGGTTAGAAAATCATGGAGTTGCTGAATTACGGTTAACGTTTCTTTAAGGTTTTGCAAGGAGGTCTCTTGAGTGGCAGAAAGATTGTTATTAAGCTATGTGATGGTTATGCTAACGAGTCAACTCGGCCATGTAATGGTACCCAGTTGTTTGGTCAAGCAAGCACTGGTCTAATTGTAATTTAAGGACATTTCATGGACTTTAATCATCAGTGAGATGATTGAATAAATGGCTGATTACATCTACAATCAACTGAGGGGATTACTGTCAGTAATGAGTGATGTCTCATTTAATCAGTTGAAGGCCTTAAAAGGGGAAAATAATTACTGTCTCTACTTGAGACAGCCAGCATCTTCTGGGAAACTCATCAAGGACCTTCATCAGAACCTTGGTTTGCAGCCTACCCTATGGAGTTTAGATTTGTGGATCTCTATTGTCATGTGAAACAATTTTATAAAATCTCATACTATTTACAGAGATATTTTGTCAGTTTTGTTTCCCTATAGAACCCTTACTAATACAGCCTGTATGATTTGTTGCTGTGTGCCCAGTGTGGAGAAATGTAGCACTGTCCGAGTGAGGGAGAGCCATAGGCCTTTTCCTAGTATCATAAGAATTAATAGTATTACATCAGAGATGTGGGTTTAAACTGGTGTGGTCCTTCTGGTGTTATCTGAGGTTGGAGATTCAATGAGACAAGGGTGCATTGGTAAGAACAAATTAGGCTGTCCAGGTGCAGGCATAGTGGCAAGGTGCTAGGGTTTGCAGAAAGGAGAAGAGTATGTTCCAGGAATCCAGACTGCAGTGGACAACAAGTATTTGGTCAGGAAAGCAGAAATAAGTCAATGTTTTCTTTGGGTGATAAGCTAATATATTGGGATGATTGTTCATGGGATATGAGGCCTGCTAGGCAAAATATTTATAATTATCCATATGGAACAGGTACCAAGACAGATGTGGAAGCTTTGTAAGAATCATTGGTGCCAGATGTTGAGTATTGCATTTTTTTTTGAGGTACCAGCCTGGGGATTACACAGATCCAAACTGTGCCCTCTGTTGGGCCTGGGTAAATGATTTCAACTTTCTGTGGGGAAGTGTGAGTAGAAGATATTAGTTAGTCATTAAAGCTGGCTGAGACTTGAAAGATGCATGTCAGGCAGGTAAGTGCAGTCTATCAAAAGCATGTGGGTAGGTTTTTTTTGCCAGTGGGTCAGGGCTTTCAATTACTAACAGCTTATAGCTCACTATCCTCCCAAATCCTGTAGGTAATAGATATTAAAAGACAAATCAATCAACATTTTCAAGTCATATGGGGAAGTCTAGTTACTGGAGAAAATATAGATGATATTGTCCCTGAGGAAGAAAGTGTTTGCTCTCTAAATACAAGGGAAGCATGCATTGTGTGTTCAAATGAGTTGTAATGGGGAGAATGGTAAGCATACGGTACTGAGTTATGAAGGGTGGGGGCTTTAGGCAAAAGTTTGGACCATTTGGGCAACAATGACCCATTTTGTAAGTTGAAGAGTAGGGATTTGAAAGGGCCATTATGATGTTCGATGAGGCCAACAGCTTGGGGATGATAGGCTAAGTGAAATTTCCCTAGTAACCCATAATGTCATACCTGTTTATGGGTATATGCAGTTGTAAAATAAAAGCCCTGGTATGAGTTAAGAATATCTGGTAGGCTAAAAGGTGGAAGTCAGCAACAAAGGACAATACCTTTTTGCTGAGGTATTTCAAATCAGATCAGCCAACATATCTTTACATGTAAGAGTGGAATTGAAGGCACCAGCATTGTGGGAGAGGCATGATGAAATCAATGGTCATTGGCTGAAGGTGCAGACAAACCAGGTGAAACAGGAAGTGCCATGCCATGCACCAATGTTTATTAATGGCACCATGTTTTCAACTATGTAACACTTGCTTGGCTTAGGGCCAGGTAAGATGAAGCCCGGGGCTCTAGATATGCTCTAATATAGTTGAATGGCACCATTATGTTAGTGTTTGAGCAATATAGGCTTTATAGCCTTGAAAAATTGGGAGTAAGTTGGAGAGTATTGAAGCCCTGGTGGTGTGTGTGTATGGGAGCTGTGGTTTGATCTCCTGTGGGTGGGAGATCAGAAGCTTAGGAGGTTTCTTGGGAGTGTGAGTTTGGCATGGTTCAGAGGCCAGAACAGGTGGTGACTTGAATGCCAGCAACCTTTTCCATTGTGTGGTTGAAAACAGTTTCAGGTGTATTGGCTTGTGAATGTGATGAAACATGATTTACCTGGAAGGCAACAATGGCTTCCATTAGTTTGGCCTATGTAGGGGCTTCTTACACTGTCTCTCCATGGATTTTTAAAAGAATCATTCAGCCATTGGCCTGACTATACTGAGAACCATTTGGCTGCAGCCCAGGACTCAGTGAAAATGTGAACCTGAGTACTGTTATAGGCCAGGGCATACAACAGCACGATCCAGATGGCTCCTAGCCTTCTGAGCTGGGCTGAACCCATTTTGCAATATAGAGTTAGTGTGGTGCTGCTACTGGTGTAGACAGCAGCTGTTGGCCAGCAGACTCCACAGTGTACAGTGGTGGGCCTGTCATCCATAAACTATATGGACTCCATTTTTCCTAAACTCAGCTCTTCCTTGGGGCCCTCCACAAGTGGCTAAGGATTCAAGCAGTGAGGGTGCAGTTATAAAATCCTCTAAGTTCATGTGCATGGAGTGGAACAATGGGGAAGCCACATTCCCCAGTAATTTGTAAAGGAACAATTCTGTCAAAATGGAGCATATCCATTTTATGAGAGCAGCAGTACTGGTCTTACAGAGCCTCTGCTGGGAGGTATCTGTAACCGAGATACACAGGGTATTATTGAGGTCTGAGTACATAGTAGTACTGGAACATGTCTGATAAGTGTTTTGGTTTCTATAAGAGTGTTGTATGCAGCAAAGAAAGGTGAATTTGACTTTGGCCTTTGGAAGCTTATGAGCCAAGAAGCCCATGGGTAGCCATGCAGGGTCATGTTTGGTCCTTAGGCTCCAGGAGAAATAATCAGTGGTAGCCAGACCCTTGACAGGAGCCTCTGAACCTGGTGGGTCTAGGGACATTGCCTGGGAGAAAGCCTTTTAGGTCAAGTACAGTGCCATATCTTGTTGTAACCCCCAATAAAAGGTGGAGGATTTCCTTCTGATGGCATATATGGGTTGTCACAGAATAGACAAATGGAGTATAAGCTGCCTCCAAAAGGCAAAAAGCCCCATGCATCTTAGAATGTGGTTTTTAACTGCAAGGGGAATTTGGTGACCTGTGGAGGACTATGTGATGCCTAAAAATTTCTCTGCACTGGCAGTGCCCTGAACTTTATGTGGGGATATAGCCCATCCAGGACTTTGGGAAAAAAACCATGAGAATATCTAGTAAAATGTCATCTAGTAAAAATATAATGCCATAAAGTGCATGAGTTTGGCCCTAGTTGCATTAAGTTTTGGTATCACAGGTTATAGGCTAAACTGTGTTGTTAAGGAAGCCTATATGCAATCTGGTGAAGGTGTATCTAGTACCCTCTACAGTGAAGGCAAACTGGGATTCTGACACCCTCTTTAAACCTGAATTTCCTGTCCTGATATTTTCTAGTGTGCTCTGCTGGTGGGGAAAGGGACAGTGGTATTTTGTGGTTTCTTGAGAAGTTGGGCTCTGAGTATTTTAGGATTCTTTAACAGGATATGTATCTTAGGGTTTTAGGCTATCCCTGCTAAGTGGTACTATTTTTCAGCCTAAGCAATAACTCAATCCCTGTCCCAAAAACCCACAATAGCCAATATGCCCTCTTTTCTCCCTCCTTCTGCACAATCTTCAATAAGAAGTTTTGCATTTCCACCATGGTATAGTAACATGTCTCTATTATACTCTTCTTCTGAGTATTCCTGGAGATCTTTGTGCACCAGATGGTGTCAGGGAAAGCCTGAAGGAGAGGAGGGTGGTTCTGCCCAGACTCATAGGCTACTGCTTCTGCTAAATGGTGTCCCAGTAGAACTCTGAGGGGTCCATGTGAGCACACACTAAAGCAAGGGTGGCAAGGATTACTGAGATGGCACTCATATCATGAAATTGCAGAACAAGGGCCTTGGCAGGCTGGTAAGCTGCAGCAGCTAGCAGTGTCCAAGCCTTTGAGGCTGGCTTCTTAGAGATGCTGAGGAGGTTTTCCACCTTCTCTAGAGATTAGTCAAAGCTGGTACCATTTACATAAGCATGCCACATTTTGCCAATAGCCAGGTTGTGATCCTTTGCCAGGGTTGAGTCTCCTGGTAC
Source organism: Cabassous unicinctus (assembly GCA_029593785.1). Taxonomy (NCBI): domain Eukaryota; kingdom Metazoa; phylum Chordata; class Mammalia; order Cingulata; family Chlamyphoridae; genus Cabassous; species Cabassous unicinctus. The sequence continues at coordinate 11,433 of JAQZBX010030862.1, forward strand.
AACTATGGGTTCAGGGTCAAAGAACAACAGAAGCATGCGAAGCAGCAACAAATGAGGCCCTTTGCTTGACAGTACTTACTCTTGTAGAGTTACTCCCATCACAGGTTAGAGATGGACTAATTCAATCCCTCATTGAGCTCCATTCACTGAAACTCAGCCAAGTATCATATCCATTCTCTGACTTCTGTCAGGGTAGCATTTTGGACTGGAGACTGTTAACCCCTGTCTCTATCACCCCTGAGATAGGGGTAGAGTCATACCATCTTGGCTGGCTACTCCAGCTCAAGGCTTTCAGCTTAGTAGCAAATACAGTCGACCATTACTGAGACCTCAGGTCACTGTCACAGTGTACCTGGCTGAAGGAGCAACACACCCTAGAGTATTGGCCCACTGTGTAGAGACTCTATTCCAGGAAGGGCAGCAAAGATCGCTTAGGGAAACACACCCTTCTTACACTGAGGCCTGCCCTTGTAGCTGCATGAAGTTCAATGGTGCTGATCGTAACCTATAACAATTACACGTTGTGGAAAGTCCCCAAGGCAACAGCCTGCAAAAGCAGAACACAGCAGCACAAAGCAGACAATCGAATGCTAGCTAGCTATAGTACCATCCCAGAAGGGCTGGGTGGTCTAGTAAAGGAAGTTTGTTAACCATTCACAATGACCAGACATTGGGAGAGTGTCCACATCGTGACCACGATCCTGTTGATTATGTCAATTGTCTTACTCTTTCTGTGAGGAGTTGGTAACTAAACAGTTTGCTGGAGTCCAGAGAGAGGGGCCTCATGGGTAAAGCTCCATAGGGTCAGATCACAGTCAGCTTCAGCAACACAGTCACAATAAGAACATTTAAGGGTTTATTACTTACTGGTTCTCAAGCTGGGCAGGGTGATGAGAGAAAGGCTGATGGCAGTCATCAGTCCAAGACCTTAACAGAGGCTAAGTAGCTCTTGGAAAAGCAGTCTTCTCTGTTTTACGGTAGCTGAGGATGGTAAGCCTTATTTTAGTGGAGTTGTTTCCTATTGGATCTTTTAAATCACTTTGGCGGCAAAGGCTGACCTGCCTATAGGTTAAGGTTAATGCCCAGCCTCCAGAGAAAGTCTGCCTGTATTTCCAGACCAGTTTGGCCAGGCCTTGGCAACAAATTGTCCCCAAGATAGGAAAATGCAGGAAGATGTCCTGAGAAAAGTGGGCAGACATATGAGCTTATTGCAGCACACGAAAAACAGATATGCAGAGCTCAGGTTCCTCTATAGGGCTTGGAGCTGGAAATTTGTTGATGTATTCTAACAGAATGTGATAGCAAAGATAAGCAAGGATTGGTGATTGATTTCCTATGAACAGTGATAAAGTAAGATATGGCAAGGGGGATTCTAAGGTGTTGCATTTTCAAATGAAATGGGTGGGAGCCCATTACATGAGGTGGCTATTTATTTATTTATTTATTTATTTATTTACTTTTTTTTTACTTTAGAGGTAGTAAAATTGAGCTGAGTTTAATATTATATATGGTAACTTCCACAGTTAAAGCCTGTATTCACAAGGACATGATCTGCAGACAGACATTTTACATGTAAATTCATTACAGTAGCATTTTGATGGAACTACACAAATAGTAACTTATTATTCAAAGTATAAATATCATATATATTAACAAATTAACACCACAGAATAACATGAAGCCAAACAAAGATGTTTAAAATAATTTACTAATGTCAAATTTGTTCAAATATTTACTGTTTTAGTTTGCTAGGCTACTGAAATGCAATATACAAGAAATGGGTTAGATTTTACAATGGGGATTTATTAACTTGCAAGTCTACTGTTATGAGGCTTTGAAAATGTCCAAATCAAGGCCTGATGAGGTGATGCTGACTCTCTGAAGACCGACTCCCAGCGATCCTGGATTCCTCTCTCACACAGCAAGGAGAATGGCAGCAGCCACTGACTTTTCCTTTCTTATCCTGGCCTCCTTGCTTTCCACTTCTGGCTTCAGTGGCTTTTTCTCTCAGTTCCTATGGCTTTCTCTCTGCCTTTCTCTCCAGATTCATCCTATTTATGAAAGACTCCTTTAAGAACAATAAGACCAACCTGGACCATGGCCCAACTGGAGTAACCTAATCAAAAGGTCCTACCTAAAATAGGTCCACACCTACAGGAAAGGATTTGCTCTAAGAATATGACTTTTGGGAGTCCAAAAGAGCCTCAAACTACATTTATAAAAAGTAAATACAAACATTCATAGTCAACCCACAGATAAGTAGGTGTGCATAAATATGCTGACAAGGTTTAGGAAACAGCCAGTAAATAAATCTTATCTTTTGTATTCAACTATTGAATTTTCTTCAAATATTGTTGATGTTCTTAAAATTTTAAATCTTATAATCAAAACAAAGTTGATTATATATTTTTTAATTTAATGCAATTTTATTTTATTTTTAGAAGGTTCTAAAAATTTTCAAAAATATAAGTATGAAATGAATGAATGGGATAACTGAGCTTCTTTATTAAGTCTTCAAATTGAAATAGATTTTGTGATCTATGAGCACTGAGTTTGGTATAGGTTGTCCATGCACAGCTCCAGTTTTGTCCTGGCAAAAGGAGAAAACAGAGTTCTAGGAGATATGAAGTGGCAAAGAGAAAACTGAGTTTAACGTACATGTATTAACATATATTATCCCAAGGACTAAGATTTGGGAAAGATTACTACTTTAAGGAGGTAGTTGGGAGGAAATAGAGAAGTTGGTGTTCTTTGATTCAGAATATATCACTATTATTGCAATACTTTGCCTATAGGTTTTGATCTTCTGATGGACATGAAAAGTTTAAGAAAGATGTGTGGCACAAATTTCAATTTATAAATAGAGGTAATTTTGACAATAGTACCCAAGAATGTGTCATGCTTTGATAAGGAAAACTAGTCACTCAGAAAAAAAATATTTAATATAGTTTTAATATAATCTATACTATCAGATGCCAAAATTTAATATAAGAAAAAATTCTACCATTTGCATGTGCCACAAAATGTTGATATCATTTTATTTTCTTATCATATAAAAAAGTTTGTATAAAATCTCGGTTATTTATAACATATCTTCTTAAAATTTAATGTGTTTACTAGTCACATGGCACTCTGGATAAAATTCAGATTGTCTTCAATCTGGAATGAATCAACAAAGCCCACAAGGAGATAGCTGAGAAAGATGTAAAAATTCTATATTCTCATATTTTTTTATAATGATGGTTGATCCTTAAAAATAATAGAAAATGTTTGATGAGAAAAAAAATTAGCATCTTTCTTCTCAACATGGATTATCTCATTGGAGTTTCAAAATAAATCTCCAAGGTAAATATTCTAATAATGCACATTTTACAGATAACTACACTATGGGAGTAAGTAGCTTCCCACAGCTATAATAGTCAAGTGGTGGGTCTGGATTTTAACCAAGCAGATTGATTGAAAAGACCAAAATCCACATGGAATTGATTGGAACTGTACGTATCCCAGTACTATATGTTCTTAAACTTAAATCATTCCAGTGGGTGTGAACCCATTGTAAATAGGGTCTTTTAATGAAGTTAATTCAGTTTAGGTGTGACCCAGCCCAAGGTTTTTTATTTATTTATTATTTTTTTTTAGTTATATAGGCTGAGTATTTAACTCAGGACCTCATATGTGGGAAGCCAGCACTCAACCACTGAGCCATATAGGCTCCCCTGAGTTGATTTGGTTTCTTTTGTTTACTTGTTATTGTTTTTAGGAGGCACTAGGAATGAACCCAGGACCTTCCATTTTAGAAGCAGGAGCTGAGCTGCTTGAGTCAAATCTAGCTCCCTCAGCCCAATCTTAATTCTATCCTGGAATCTTTTATAAGTGGAATGAAACTCAAAGAGCGAAAGCCACAGAGAAAAACGCCAGAAGATGAACATCAATAGAACCCAGAAAAGAAGGAAGAGATCAGTAAATATCTCTATGTGCTTTGCCATGAGACAAATTAAGGACCAAGGATTGCCAGCAGTCAGCCTCAGAAGATCATAGTCTTCAAAAGAAAGCATCACCTTGATGATGCCTTGATTTTGACTCCTACATTAGCCTCAAAAGTATGAGCTAATAAATGACCACTGTTTAACCAAACTCATATCATGGTATTTTCTTGAGCATTCCAGTAAAACTAAAACATGTTTTGGTATCAGAAGTGGAGTGCTGTTATTGCAAATATCAAAAATGTGGAAACAGCTTTGGAATTGGGTAATTGCTGAAAACTGCAAGAATTGTGATGTGCTTGATAGAAACAGCCTAGATTGCTTTGAAACTATTGGTATAAATATTAATACTAAAGGGACATTTTATGCAGCCTTAAATGGAAATGTTGAATGAGTTGTAGGAAATGCTAGGAAAGGAGGACTTGTTTGAAATTCAGAGAGATCTTAGTGAAATTCTGTTCTGATGTCAGACAGAAGGCAGAACCAACCTGAAAATGATGAACTTTGATATTTAACTGAGAAGATTTCCAAGATACTTGTGGATTACATAGCCTAGTTTCTTCTAGAAGCTTGTAATGAAATTAGAGCATACCCTCTTATGTTTTTATTTCAATGGATTCCATAGTAATGTCCTCCTATCATTTCTGATTTTCATTGTTTGCATCCTCTCTCAATTTTTCTTTGTCTGTGTAGCTAAAGCTTTCTTAATTTTATTGATCTTTTCAAATAACCAACTTTTGGTTTTGTTGATTCTTTCCAATTTTTTCATTTGTTTTTTGTTACATTTATTTACTCTCTAGTAGTTGCTATTTCCTTCCTTCTCTTTGCTCTCATTTTTCTGGATCTTCCAGATTTAGTGTCAGTTTTCTCATGAAAGGCGTTCAGCTTTTTTGATGTAAGCATGCAGAGCTATAATTTTTCCATCTCAGCACAGCCTTCAATGCATCCCAGAAGTTTTGGTATATTGTATTTTCATTTTCATTCTCCTCAATATATTTCCTAATTTTGCTTCTGATTTTCTGTTTAACCCATTGTTTGTATAAGAGTATATTGTTTAATTTTGACACATTTAAAATGTTCCATTTCTCCCTCTGTTGATGATTTCTAGCTGCATTCCAATGTGGGCAGAGAATAAACATTGTGTGTTTCCCAAAGTTTTAAAATATGTTGAGATTTGTTTTAGTGATCCAACATATGGTCTATCCTAGAGAATAATCCATGAGTACTCAAGAGTATTTTGTGTTCTGTTTTTCTTGGGTGAAGTGTTTTATATATATCTGTTAGATGTAGTTTGTTTAGAGTATCATTCAAGTCCCGTAATTCTTTATTGATCTTCTGATTATATGTGCTATCTATTATTGAGAATACTGTGTTAAAGTCTCCTACTAATAATGTAGAACCATCAAATTCTTTCTTCAAATCTCTCAATATTTGCTTCGTATATTTTGGCATTCTGCTTTTATGTCTGCATATATTTATAATTATTATATATTCCTGTGGAATTGTCCCCTTTATCATTACACAATGACAATCTCTGTCCTTCCTAACTGGTTTTGACTGAAAGTCTATTTTATCTGATATGAGTATAGCCATTCTGGGCCTGTTTTGGTTCCTACTTGAATGCTATATTTCCCCCATCTTATCATCCTCATCCTAGTTGTATCTTTGAATTTAATATGAGTCTCTTGCACACAGTATATTTTAGGGTCATGCTATTTTAATTGATTTTGCTCATCTCTTCCTTTTGACTAGAGAGTTTAATCTATTTACATTTAAAGTCACTATAATATATGGAAATTTTATGTGTCATTTTTCTCTTTAGCTTTTGTAAGTGATACCACTTTTTTAACAAATCAATATTATTGATACATATTTATAAAGCATAATTCAATTCAAAGTGTACAGTGTTATTCAGTATAATCACATAGTTGTGCATTCATCACTTCTATCATTTTAGAACTTTTAATCATTACAGTAATAATAATAATATCAAAAAAACAAAAACCCAAACAACCAAAGAAAACTCATCACTTTTCAATCTCTCTATGCTTCCCCTACAGAATTTAACTGTTATTGTTTCCTTCTCTCTAGGATGTTTGTGTTGATATTTTCTAAAAACAGACTTACAGATACAATATCACCCACATTTGTATTTTACATGAGCTTTCACTATGTTATATGGTCCCATGCTACATTTTTTAGCTTTCCCTCTAGTAATATAAATGCCCTTAGTCTTTCCCTTTCAACCACTGCCATAGCCATATAATAGCTCTGCTAGCCACAACAGAGGCTACTGTACTCTAAACAAAGTAGATCTAACAGACATATATAAAAAACTTCACCCAAGAAAAACAGCACAACATAATGTGCTTTCACAGTTTCCATTCATTTCCAAAAATTTAGAAACAACCTTTTAAACAATTCTGCACAGATTAACCATCAGATTTCCATTCTCTATTCTATTCTCTGTCTATTTTCTGGTTACCTACATTCTAATTATTAATTCCATGAGTATACATAACATATTTGGTTCATAGTAGGGCAATCATACAGTATTTGTCCTTTTGTGTCTGGCTTGCTTCACTCAACATAATGTTCTCTAGGTTCATCCATGTTGTCATATGCTTCACGACTTCATTTCTTCTTACTATTGCATAATAGTCCATTGTGTGGATACACCATAATTTTTTTATCCTTTCATCAATTGATGGATACTTGAGTTGTTTCTAAATTTTGTATATCATGAAAAATGTCTCTAAAAACATCACTGTGCAGATGTCTGTTTTTGTCACTACTCTCAGTTCTTCTGGGCATATACTTAGCAAAGGTATTGCTGGTTATATGGCAAGTCAATATTCAAATTTATTAGGAACTGCAAAACTGTACCATTCTACATTCCCACCAACAGTGAATAAGCCTTCTTATCATTCCACTATCTCTCCAACATTTACAGTTTTCTGAATTTTTAGTATAGGCCAGTCTAATAGGAGTCAAATGATGTCTCATTGTAGTTTTGTTTTACATTTCCTTAGATGCCAGTGATGTTGAACATTTTTTCATGTGTTTCTTTACCATTTGTATTTCTCTCTGGACAATTGTCTTTTCAAGTTGTTTTCCAATTTTTAATTGGGCAGTTTGTTTTTCTAATTGTTGAGTTGTATCATCTCTTTATATATTATGGATATTAAACCCTTATCAGATATTTGATTCTCAAATATTTTCTCCCACTCAGTCAGCTAAATTTCCACCTTTTTGACAAAGTCCTTTGAGGTTCAAAAGTGTTTAATTATGAAAAGGTCTCATTTGTCTACTTTTTCTTTTGTTACTCATGCTTTGGGTGTAAGGTTTAAGAGACTACCGCCTACCACAAGATCTTGCAGATGTTTTCCTACATTTTCTTCTGGGAGTTTTATGGTTGTCAGTTTTATATTTAGGTCCTTGATCCATTTTGAGTTAATTTTTGCATAATGTGTGAGATAGGGGGCTTATTTCTTTCTTTTAGATATACCTATCCAGTTCTCCCAGCACTGTTTGTTGAGTAGACTGTTTTGGCCCTGCTGAGATGGCTGAAGAAACTTGTCAAAAAATAACTTGACTGTAGATGTGCAGGTCTGTTTCTGAGTTCTTGATTCAGTTTCATTGGTCAAGCTGGCTCTCTTTATGCCAGTACAATGCTGTTTTTATCACAGCAGTTAAGTTATATGCTTTAAAGTCAGGAAGTAAGAGAACCCCAACTTCATTTTTTTAAGACATTTTTTGCTAGTCACAGTCCCTTACCCTTCTAAATAAATTTGATTACTAACTTCTCCTTTTCTGCATAAAAGGATGTTGTCATTTTTACTGGGATTGCATATCATCTGTAAATCAGTGTGATTAGAATTTATTTCTCAACCATATTTAGTCGTTCAATCCATGAACATGGAATAGTTTTCTGAATACATGTTGTACATGTCTTTGCTTACATTTATTACTGTATATTTTATTGTTTATTCACTATTATAAATGAAATTAGTTTTTTTCTGATTTCTTCCTCAGATTTCACATCAGTAGTGTGTAGAAACACTATTAATTTTTCCATATTTTTCTTGTATCATTCCTCTTTGCTGAGCTTGTCTATTAATTCTAGTAGCTTTCTTCAGGATTTTTCAAGATTTTCTAGATATAGGATCATGTCCTCAGCAAATAGCGAGAGTTTTACTTCTTCCTTTCCTATTTAGTTGCCTTTTATATCTTTATCTAGCCTAACTGCTCTAGCTAGAACTTCTAGAACAATATTGAATAATGGTAAGAGTGGGCATCGTGGTCTTCCTCTTGATCTCAGCAGGAAAACTTTCAGTATTTAACCATTGAGTACAATACTAGCTGTAGGTGTTTCATAGATACACTCTAGTGTATTGAAAAAGCTTCCTTATATTCCTATCTTTTGGTGGGCTTTTATCAAGAACTGGTGCTGTGTTTTGTCAAAAGCCTTTTCTGCACCAATAGGGAGGATCATGTGATTTTTCTTCAACAGTTTATCAATGTGGTTTATTATACTAATTATACTATTATACTAATTGATTGTCTTGTGTAGAACCACCCTTGCATACCTGGGATAAAACCCACTTGTTCAAGTTGTATAATTCTTTTCATGTGCTTTTGAATTCAGTATGCAATTATTTTGTTGAGCTTTTTGCATCTATATTCATTAGAGGTATTGGTCTATAATTTTCTTTTTTTGTAGTATTTTTATGTGGTTTTGGTATTAGTGTATTATTGGCTTCATAAACTGAGTTTGGTAGCATTCTTTCCTTTTCAATTTTTAATGAGTTGATCAAGATTGGCGTTAGATCATCATTGAATGATGGGTAGAATGCACCTGTGAACCATCTGTTCTTGGGCTTTTCATCTATTTTTTCTTATCAAATCAAATTTATTGATACATATCATCCAAAGTATACAATCAGTGGTATTTGGTATAATCACATGGTTGCGACTTCATCATTTCAATCATTAGTAAAGCATTTGCATTGTTTCAATAATAATAATAAACAAAAAAGACAAACAAATAAGAAAATTCCTTTCCTTTCAAATTTTTATGAATGTTTCAATCTCTCACTTGTGATTGGTTTTTTCTAGAGTCAGTGTAGGTGGTTCATGTTTTTCTTGGAATTTGTCCATCTTGTCTACATTTTTTAGTTTTTTGGTATACAATTGTTCATAGTACCCTCTTATGATCTCTACTATTTCTGCGGTTTCATTGCTAATGTCACCCTTGCATTTCTGATTATATTTGTTTGTGTCTTATCTCTTTTTTGTCAGTCTAGCTAAGGATTTGTTGATTTTGTTGATCTTCTCAAAGAAACAACATGTGGTTTTGTTGATTCTCTCTATTGTTTCTATTATTTATTTTATTTTAATTCTCGATTTCATGTATTTCTCCTACGATCTTTAAAATTTCTTTCTTTTGGCTTGGTTTGGGATTAGTTTTCTGTTCTTTTAGTCTTCTAGATATGTAGGTAGATCTTCGATTTTAGCTCTTTCTTCTTTTTTCATGTAAGCATTGAGGGCATAAAATTTCCTTCTCAGCACTGTCTTGGCAGTGTTCGATAGAGTTTGATATGTTGTGTTCTCATTTTCATTTGTCTCAATGCTTTTACTGAATTCTCTTGCAATTTTTTTCTTTGACCCACTTATTATTTTAGTGTGTTGTTTATTCTCCATATATTTATGACTTTTCCCTTTTTCTTTCCTTATTGATTTTAAATTTTATTCTGTTTTGATCAGAGAAAGTGCTTTTTATAATTTTAATCTTTTTAAATTTATTGAGACTTGTCTTGTGACATGTGCATTTGAAAAGAATGTATATCTTGCTGTTTTGGGATGCAATGCTCTATAGAGTTCTGTTAGGTCTAAATCATTTATATCATATTATTTACATTTTCTATATCTCTATTTATGCTCTGTCCACATGCTCTATCAAAAACTGAGAGTGTTCCACTGATAATCTCCAACTCTTACTGTAAGGAAATCTATCCCCTCCTTCAGCTATGTCAGTGCATGTCTCATGTATCTTGGGGCACTCAAGTTAGGTGCATAAATATTTAGTACTGCTATTTATCTTGTTGAATTGCCTCTTTTATCAATATTTAATAACCTTCTTTGTCCCTCATAACAGTGTTGCATTTAAAATATGTTTGTTCAATATTAATATCAGTCCTTCAGCACAGTTCTGGTTACTATTTGCATGGAATATCTTTTTGCAACCTTTCAGTTTTAACTTGCTTTTGTCCTTATATCTGAGGTGAGTCTCTTGTAGACAACATGTAGGTGACTCATATTTTTTTTAATCTAGTCTATGTCTTTTAATTTGGTATTTCAAGCCATTATCATTCAATGTTATTACCATAAAGGCATTACATACTTCATCCATTTTGTCCTTTGGCTTTCTATTGTCATATCGTACAATTTTCTGTCTTTTTACCCTTTAATTAAAACTTCCTAAAAAACATAATTTATTCACTCATCTCCAAGTTTCTCATGCTTTTCTTTTCCTTTCAGTTTGTAGCACTTCTTTACTCTCTCTTTAATTCTGGCCCTTTGGTAACGTATTCTATCAGTTTTTGTTTTTCTGTGAAGACTTTGAATTCACCCTCATTTTTGAAGGACAGCTTTGCCAGATACAGACTTCTTGATTGGCAGATTTTCTCTTTCAGTACCTTAAATACACCATACCGATTTTTTCTCACCTCCGTTGTTTCTGATGAGAGGTTGGCACTTAATTTTATTGAGTTTCCCTTGTATATGAGGCTTTGCTTTTTTCTTGCTGATTTCAGAATCCTCTCTTTATCTCTTATACTTGTCATTCTGAATAATAGGTGTCTCAGATTTGGTCTATTGGTATTTTTTCTTTTTGGGGTGTGTTGTCCTCAGATATTGATATTTATGTTTTTCATAGGGTTTGGGATGTTTTCGTCATTATTTCCTCATATATTCTTTCTGCCCCCTTTCCACTCTTTTCTCCTTCTGGGACACTAATAATGCATATGTTTGTGGGTTTCATGTTGTCATTCCATCCCTGAGACCCTGTTCCATTTTTTCCATTCTCTTCTCTTCCTGTTCTCCTGTCTTTCCCAATTCCAATGTTCTGTCTTTGAAATCACTAATTCTGTCTTAAAGCAATTCAAATCAGCTCTTATGTGCCTCTAAGTTTTGTTTTGTTTTGTTTTATTAGGTACTGGGGCCAGGGATTGAACCAAGTAACTCATATGTGGAAAACTCTAGCTCAACCACTGAGGCACATCAGCTCCCCTCAGTTTCTATTTTCATTTGTTTGCTTGTTGTTTGTTTTTGTTTTTGTTTATAAGGAGGCACTGGGAAACAAAATTGGGACTTCCTACGTGGGAAGCAGGTTCTCAAGTGCTTGAGCCACAACCACTCCCTCTTATGCATTTTTAATTTCATCCATCATGTTAATTTCTTCCATACAATCTGTTAATTTTCTCTGCAGACTTTCAAATTGTTCTTTTTGCTCACCTAGTGTCTACCTAATATTGTTTATTGCTTTAGCCACATTTTCTTTCAATTCTTTGAGTTGATTTAGGGGTGTTGTGTGATTATCATTGATTGATTATCTTAAATCCTGTCTCTTCATGATATTTGTTTTGTTCCTTTGTCTGGGCCATTTCTTCCTGTGCCCTAGTATGGCTTGTAATTTTTTGCTGATGTCTTGGCATCTATATATGTTGGTGAATTTACTCTGATGTTCAGTTTCTCTCTTACCTATTGCTTTCTTCTCACATTTCTTCCTTGATATTTGGTTCAACTTATTTTCAGTCTTTAAAATTGACAGGCTTAAGTTACCAAAATCATGCCAAGGACTCATTAATGGGGCACAGATTTTCTCCCAGGAGTTAGGGTATAGAGAGGGAAAAAAGCAGTTTTGTTCATGCAATTTCCTCTCTGACCAGAGATGGCACTTGTTGGGTCACCTTTCACAGATTTGTTTCAAGCTCAGTTTTCTTGTCTTTCAGAGCCCACTTCGAATCAGAGCCAAGATTCAAAGCAGACTTTGCAGTCTGAATACACTGAAGAAAAGACTCCTAATACCATCCCTTTTCCCTTGAAGTTATAACATTTTTGTCCCTCACTTTTTTTTAATGCCTACTTTTCCCTTGAAGTTATAACATTTTTGTCCCACACTTTTGTTAATGCCTACTTTTCCCTTGAAGTTATAACATTTTTGTCCCGCACTTTTGTTAACGCCTACTTTTCCGTTGAAGTTAAAACATTTTTGTCCCTCACTTTTGTTAATGCATACTTATTTGACTTTTTATTTAAAAATGTTTTATTGAAATATAATGTTCATCCATGAACATAAATACACCACTGAATTGCAAACAGGTTGTATCTGGGATATAGTGCATATTAGGTTCTAGGCCACCACAATAAAGTGTATATTGCAACATAGCAAGTCACACAATTTTTTTTGTTTCCCAGTGCATATAACGGTAATGTTTAAACTATGCTTTAATATAATAAGTGTGCAATAAGACTATGTTTAAAAAATGTGCATAGCTTAACATAAAAATTCTTCATTACTAAAAAATGCTAACTATTATCCAGTGAGTAGTAATCTTTTTGGTGGTGGAATTTCTTTCCTTAGTGTTGTTGGCTGTTGGCTGATCATGCCAATGTTTGCTGATGTTATGGGTGGCTGTGTCAATATTTTAAAATAAGACAAAATTGAAGTTCCCCACTTCTATTGACTTTTCCCTTCATGAAAGCTTTCTCTGTCGCATGCAATGCCCTTTGATAACATTTTATACACAGTAGAACTTCTTTCATAGTTGAGTTAGGCCTCTCAAACACTGCCAATGTTTTATGTACAAAGTTGATTTCATGTTTGAAATCCTTTTTGGTCATTCCAACAATGATCACAGCATCTTCATTAGGAATAGATTCCATCTCAAGAAATCACTTTCTTTGCTCATCTTTAAGAAGGAAATCCTCATCTAGTAAAGTTTTACCATAGTATTGCAACAATCCCATCACTTTTCAGGCTCTATTTCTAATTCTAGTTCTCTTCCTATTTGCACCACATCTAGTTGCTTCTTCCATTGAAATTTTGAGTCTCTCAAAGTCATTCATAAGGGCTGGAATCAAATTCTTCCAAATTATTGTTAATCTTTATATATTGACCTGCCCTTATGAATAACAAATGTTCTTAATGACATCTAGAATGATAAATGACATCCAGAATGTTTTCAGTTGGTTTTTACCTAGATCCATCAGAAGAATCATTATCTATGGTATCCATATCCTTAAAAAAGTATTTCTTACATTATAAGACTTGAAAAACAAAATGACTCTTTGATCCATGGGCTACAAAATGTTTGCTGTGTTAACAGACATGAAAACAACATTCATCTCATTGTCGATACCTATTAGTGTTCTTGGGCGATGAGGTGCATTGTCAATGATCAGTCATATTTTGAAAGAATCTTTATTTTCTGACCAGTAGTTTTCAACACTGGGCTTAAAATATTCAGTCAACCATGTTGTAAACAGATGTTATGTTATCCATGATTTGTTGTTCCATTTAGAGAGCACAGGCAGAGTTGATTTAGCATAATTCTTAAGGATCCTAGAATTTTCAAAAAGGCAAATGGGCATTGGCTTAAAATTAAAGTCACAGCTGTATTAGGCCCTTACCAGAGAGTATGCTTGTCTTTTGAAGCTTTGAAGCTAGGCATTGACTTCCTCATTCTAGATACCCAAATGTAAGGCCAGGCATGACATGATGGATGATCATCGGGAGATGGTACAAAGTATGCACAGAACATCATGGACAAGTGCTCCCCAACCACAGCAGACTGGGAGTGGCCTCCATTGCTGTGCCATGGAATAGTGATGTCCACACAGAACAGAGTAGAAACTGTGTTATCTGGAGCCAGATTTAGCAGATGAGCATTAAAAGGTTTCATGAGAAGCAGGTGCTCAGCCTGATCAGTTACCACCAGCAGACAGATCTCAGAAGTCTGTCTTGATCTGTTTAGTGAAGGTTCCAGGACTGAATCTTCTGACAATAAGAAGAGCTCAATGGACAGTAGGAAACTTCAGCACAGCCCACTAACCAGTGTTCTTGGCAGACCCAGCATTTACAACAACCAGGTTTTCCATGGTGACAATAGCCTGGGCCACCAGCAGAAGTAAGTTTCCCCCAGGTCCTTTGCAGATATATGGTGTAAATGTCATCATGTATCCTTCTGCAGATGTACTCTTTCATATGGAATTTGAGGCTGGTGGCAACTTATTAGATGTATGCTGCGAAGAACATAGGATATCATTCTTCACTGGCATGACCTCAAGCCTGAACTTTGTGAGTTTTCCTTTTAGTTATAGTGGGAACTCAGTGGCCACCAGAGGTTCTTAGGGGAGGGAGAGGAAAGAACATGGGATATTTTGGGGACATTGGAATTGTCCTGCATGACATTGCAGTAACTGATACAGGGCACTATGCATTTTGTCATAGCCTACAAAATTGTGGGACAGAGTGTAAACTATAATGTAAACTATAGTCCATGGTTAGTAGCAATGCTTCAATATGTGTTCATCAATTGTAGCAAATGTACAACACTAACGAAAGATGTTGTTAATGTGGGAAAGTGTGGGAGGGGGAGGAGGTGGGATATATGGGAATCCCCTATATTTTTGTGTAACATTTATTCAATCTACATCTTCTTTAAAAATAAATAAATAAATAGTAAAAATATTTTCTCCTATAAAGAAGGTTAACAAATGGCAAAATGGAAGCCTAAAGAGCAACTGTGACTTGCCTGTGGTGACACAGCCTATGACCTGCTGCAGGTGTACTTAACTGCATGAAACCTTGGGTGTATAAACATGTGACACTGAGCAAATGACCACAATCCATGTGAGTTACTAGAGTGAACTGGAAAGACAGAAGCTTCAGTATATTGAGAAAAGAACAAGTTCTGGGGCAGAGGTGTAATGAAATGATTACAAAGTTGGAAGAAAAAACATTTGGAGAGAACTGTTTTTTTTTTTGTTTGTTTGTTTGTTTTTGGGAGAGTGACCTTTGTATTTTTTATTTTTTTTTATTGTGGGTAAAAATCAAATTTTTCACAATACATACCAATATTTGTAAAATGATATATAAACACATATGCGTATATGTGCATTTG
>JAQZBX010030863.1:0-26604 GCA_029593785.1 Cabassous unicinctus
GCAAATTGTCATATGTGAGTAAATTGTAAAATCATTGTGGTGACTTCATTGTTTAGTTCATAAAAGTGGGGCCAATCACCTATGGCCTCTGATTCATAGAAATCATAAAATGCAGGACATGCATTCCCATGGAAGTAATTATCTCCTGTCTTAATAAAGTTTTCTCCAGCAATCTGCTGAAGGGTAAGTTACAAGGAAAAAACTGAGGGGTTAGGGTTGGAATGGTTGGATTCTGTGCCTCAAGGGCAAGGAAATTACAGAAGCAAGCTTGATAAACCAGGTTTCGTGCACTGCACCATGAGAGGCACAGCTTCCCTAGTGGTGCCTGATCAGGAGGGCAAATTGAGAACAGAATTGTCTTCAAAATTTAGAGATGCAATTCATAGCAGATCAGGTGACTTGCATGCCATTTCTAGAATCCTTGCCTGATAGATTTGTTTTGTTTTGTTTTCATACACGCAAAGCAGGTACTCAGCCACTGAGCTACACCAGCTCTGCAGAAAGTTTGATTTGAAGAGCTATGGCTTGGTTGTTTCCAAAGCAGGGAACACTTAACACTCATTTCTCCAAAGCTTCATTGTTGATTGGAGTTTTCCAAATCACTCACTCACATAATTGGTCTTTGAGTCTGTTAAGCCTCAAAGGCTTCTTTGTTTTTGTTTTGTTTTTTAAAGATTTATTTATTTTATTTTATTTATCCCCCCTGTTGCTGCTTGTGTTGTTGTGTCCATTCGCTGCGTGTCTTCTCTGTGTCTGCTTATCTCCCCCTTGCTGTGAGGTCTTGCCGCATCAGCCCACAGCGCCGCGTCAGCCAGCCTGCCCTCACGAGGAGGCGCCGGGAAGGGAACCCGGGGCCTCTCATTTGATAAAAGCTTCCTGCCGTGAGGTTGCTGCATCAGCCCACCGCACCGCTCAGGCCAGCGTGCCCTCACAAGGAGGCCTCGGGACGCGAACCCGGGCCTCCCATATGGTAAACGGGGGCTCTATCCACTGAGCCACACCCGCTTCCAGGCTTCTTTGCATATGAATTAAACTTTATGGTCATGATGTAGCTGACAAGTGGGAAAACAATAAAAAGTATTCTATTATTATAGGAAACATAGCACATCTAATTTCTCATATTAAATATGGAATCTTCAGCTTGATAAACTAATAAAAACGATGACTTTCAAAAAAAGATACATCTGAGTTCAAATTCCACGTGCTTTAATACGATATGTGACCTTTGAAGAGTCATTCGCTCTTTCGATGCCTTCCCCTCTCAACTCTAAAAATGTGGATACCTATGCCTACCTCCTAGGGTGGTAATAAAGATGAAAAAGAGACCTTGTACAAAAGCATTTTGCATAGCAAATGTTTATGTATATAAGCTTCTCTCCTCTTCTCATAACCATGACCCCATACATATTTAGGGAAGAATGCATTCTCAAATTGGTCCTGAAAATGTTATCAGAGTCTTGTGTAATTGCCAGGTTTGCCATTTGCTATTTATATCCCCATTTGTTTTAAAACCCAATTGCCTTAAAACATTTATAACAGTGATTTATTATTATTTTAGTTGAGTACCCTTTCCAGAACTTTGGCAGACAAAAATGCTGTTTACCCAACTTTTCTGAAAAATTGAAGGTCCAGATGGTTATAGTGTTGACAGGTCTAATAAAATATGAGTTTTTAAGGAATCAATCAGTTGCAAGTGTTTTAACATACTTTCCCAAGAAACGCTTGAAATAATAGTTTGTGTGCGTGATTGGTAGCATTCTTAAAAACCAACTTTTTCAATAGTGGGATCCTTTTTTTTGTTTGCATACATCTATACCTATGTGTAGATATAGATATGTCTATATTGTATGGATAAACTGAATTAACATCTATTTCAATTATTTTGAAATTTAATAAATTGTTGAATCCATAACAATATAGATTGTTAATCTATAAGGTACATGTTCAATTCTGTAATTTTAGTGTCCTTTCTATCTGGTTATTATTTAAAATGTATGAATAATGTAAAAAAATATTAGATTACAGGAAATTTAATGAAAGCTTTGAAAAGTTTTATTTTCACTATTTGAAACATTAATTTGTAGCCTAATCTTGTACTAGACATTTCATCTCTTTTGTCTGTCTGCCTTATCCTATAGATGGTAGCAGATTAAATAATGCTAAATGTCAGGTTAAATATTAAACTGTTGATTCCAGTACCTAATAGATATCAATATAAATAAATTGGAACTTTGATCTGATGGCTATTGGGAAGAGAAATTAGGAAAACGCCATCTTTGTCTTGTCATCACCAATGATCTTTAATTGCAGCTGCAGATGCCCGTAGTGGAAAAAATCGTGCCAATGGCTCTGATGAAGAACAAGATGGGGCAAGTACAATTAACCAGAATATGGCACTGGCCATAGCTGGGAATCATTTTAATTTGAAGACAAGTGGAACGATGCTGTCTTCCTTGGTATGCTGGTGCACATTTCTCTGATTTATTTTAATTTTGTGTTTTCTCCCATCTTCTGATGAACTTGTTCTTATATTCACTTACCAGCACCCAGTGTAGAGCAGGCAGAGTCTATTTGTCTCGTTGCTGGATGCTGGAAGGAATCATCATGAAGCTGGCAGCTGAGCCAGGGAATGGCATAGATGAGGCATTACACAGGCCAGACAGGGTTCTGGCAACAGCAAGAGAGCCACAAATCAAATTCAGGCAGTGTCAAAGGTGCTAAGTTCAAGGTAGAGGAAACCAGGAAGGAGGTGAACTTAGGAAATCTGAGATTTCTGGGACAGGGGCTGGGACTGTTTTATTCTATGTACTTATTCATATTGTATCTAATTCCCAAAAAAGTTGGGGGGCTGGTATCCCGGGGTGAGCACTTCTTAAGCAAAACACTTCAGCTTTTCTAGTTCTTCTGGGAACCTAGGAAGAGTTGTTTGGCTCTGTGCTTTTGAGCAGACTCTGAGGCTTAAAGAGGAACTTCTTGGAGATTGCAACTTCTGATTCACTTGAGGTGGGTCCATCTCTGTCCATTCATGAGATCTGACCTCTCCTTTGTTAAGACAGGGCTGCATCCTCCAGCTTAATTTAACTTTGCATTTCAATGTAGGCATATACCTGTAAAAAATTTGGCTTGGTCCATTTCTGAGAAGATAGCATCTAGGCCTAACTCTTCTTTGCTAATCACTTTCCTCTCTTCCCTCTAACACCTAGGAACCTCTCATCCCTAATATACCCCCAAGGGGAAAAGGGAAGGTGGACAGAGAGGCAGGGAGAGAAGAAGGAGATAGGACATTTGAGATTTGACATCACTGATCTTAGAGTTTGATAGTTGATAGTTACTGTATGTTTTATGACCTCCTCCATCTCACCAAAATTGGCTCCTTGAAGTGGTTAAGTGCCTTCTGCATGGTTATTTAACTCTAAGGAAGAAACTCAAAATCCCAAAATTCATCTGCTAGAACATATTCCCTGCCAAGTTATCATATATCTAAATGTTTCATTTCTTCTTGTCAACATACTCAGAAAAACTAATATTAAAGAAACTTCATAACTTCTATTATTTCTATCCAAAACTAACATTTCCCTCACATACTCACAGATGCTTCATTGTAATTTCACCACTGCATTCCACTGGATATTAGCTATGCTGCATGAGCCAAGGGTGCAGCCACGAATTGTTGTTCATGTCAATTTGATGAGTAACAGAAAGTGTACTCAGCACTTTAAAATGAGTACTTATGGCCAAACTATTAAAACAAATAGCCTGACCCCCTGTCTTCACCTACAAGCAAACATAAATTACGGTTAAAGTCCCATTTCAGAGGACTTCACTAAATTATGGTTCTGATTAATTTGCTAAGCAGTTCATGACCCTTATGTTATACCTGGACACTGACAAAGAAGCTAAATCTTGAAGTTAGGGTATTTGTGGCACCCAGCCAGGCTAGTTCTCTTCTCTAAGTCCAGTGCTCCCCTCTCCATCCTGAAGGAGAATTACTTGGAGATTTCAGCAACGTGAAAGCCCCTTTGTATCACTGAGATTGGGAAGCATGGTCAAGGTCCAGGGCAGACCACCAGATCATACTCCCCCTGAGACAGGAGGGGCCCAGTTACATGGCTAGAAGCATGGATGAGCAAACCCCACCCAAAGAGCATGGCTTCACATGCCAAGGGAAGGCAGGGTTCTTGAAACAGAGTCCCAGCCAAGGAAGAAATACAGTTGCCATGATCTAAGAGATTAGCATTCCTTAAGCTTTCAATTTGTCCATTGCCCACCTTCTTGCCCACCTACAACACCTAATTTGCCTTCTTCCCAGCCCTATAAACAGTACAACATGCTGAATGCCGACACCACCCGCAACCTCATGATTTGCTTCCTCTGGATCATGAAAAATGCTGATCAGAGCCTTATTCGGAAGTGGATTGCCGACCTGCCATCAATGCAACTAAACAGGATTTTAGATCTACTTTTCATCTGTGTTTCGTGTTTTGAGTACAAGGTACATGTGGGATGGTTCAGCTTTATGCCAGCTCTTGTCCCCCAAGTTCAGTCCTGTCTTGTCACTGTTGCCCTATGTTTGGGCATCATTCATTTTTCTTATTTCTGTATTTAAATTCATGATCGGTTTGCATTGTAGATATACTTCCACAGGGAAAGGATCTCTGCCTTCTGCAGAAAGAACCCCATTCCCATTAGCAGAATTTTGGCCAAAGGTTCCCCCCAAAATATAATCTCTTTGTAGCACACAGAAACCCTGGCTGAAGTGTCCTAGAGTGTCGTTTTGAGGATTCTCTCCATGGGCAAACACCTCACCAAACTAAATGTCCTCCTGCCTCTGTCCTGTCCAGGGAAAACAGAGTTCTGACAAGGTCAGTACCCAAGTCCTGCAGAAGTCCAGGGATGTCAAGGCCAGGCTGGAAGAGGCTTTGCTCCGTGGAGAAGGGGCCAGAGGGGAGATGATGAGGCGCTGCCGGACTCCAGGTATGTGGACTGGCCCTTCCCTGCTTTTTATGAGAGAGTTTTTGAACCTTTGTGGGAAGGAATGTCTTCCCAACATGAGTAGACACCAGCACTTTCTTGAGACATTTATGATAATATCAACGAGGCAGCGGGTTCTAGGATTCTGTGTGTGATGTACATGCTAGCCCTGTGCCTCTAAGAGACAGCTCCTGTCCTGAAATCATAGGAACTCTGAAAATGTCCCCAAATGGTGTCTTCTAATTTAAAGTTGGTGGTAGTAAAAGGTCACATCCAAGAATGTGAGTCATAAGATGAAGTGCCATGGTGCCCCCCTCAAGGCTGACTCCTCTCTAGGGGATTTGACTAGTCTATTCAGAGAATGGCCAAGAAAGTAGATAGTTTTTGTTCTAAGATCATCCCCCCAAATCATTCATGGCACTGTGAGAATGGAACCATTTCCCCTAAATGGTCTCAGAGTGTTCCAGTTCTTGAGGGCCCCTACCATGGCAGAATGATCTGGAAAAGCTGAACTCATCACTGTGGGGTGGAGTGAAATGCTCAGGTACCCTCGCTGTTATTCAGGGCTCAGAGTAAACTAGAATGACAGCTCATCCCAGGCAGGGTACTTGGAGGGGGCTTAGCTTTTTCAGTGGTGGCGGGGCACCCTCAGGCAACACCCCCATTTTCCTTTGCAACAACTCAGTTTCCAACCCAGAGTTTCACTGTAACCCTCTGCTCACCAATGGATGCGC
Organism: Cabassous unicinctus; assembly: GCA_029593785.1. Lineage (NCBI taxonomy): Eukaryota > Metazoa > Chordata > Mammalia > Cingulata > Chlamyphoridae > Cabassous > Cabassous unicinctus. The sequence goes on from JAQZBX010030863.1 coordinate 5,706, forward strand.
CAGAGAGGAAGGGTAGGGGTTCTTCCAAAGCTCCAGCCTATCAATCAAAGAGCAGAACAACCCAGACATACCCATGGCAGCCTAGTCTCCTACCAGCACCCAGCATGAACTCTAATTAGGCAGAGAAATGGCACTGAGTCATCTCAGCTGAGCTTGTTATGAAACTTCTGGTTATCTTGGAGGGTTTCATGCTAATCAAATTCCTATCATGCATTTCTTAACTCCTAGGGAATGACCGATTTCCGGGCCTAAATGAAAATTTGAGATGGAGGAAAGAGCAGACACACTGGCGGCAAGCGACTGAGAAGCTAGATAAGTGAGTCACTCAGCAACTTTGTGTTAATTTTACCTAAAGTGCAAAACTATTTTTCCCAGGCTACTCGTATTACTGAAACAACTACTTCCTTCCAAGAATAAGAAAATGAAGCATCATTATCAGTATAAATATGGTTCATCCAGGGACTCAGGATAATCAAAGGAATAAGAACTTATGATTCTAGCTCTTTAAATTTTATTACATTGGTAAGTATTAAAGAAAACTAATATTTAGCAGCCTCAGATAGCTTATCAAAAGCAGCTGATGGAGAGCAGGAAAATGGAGAAAGCAGGACAACGTACCCAAGACTACATAATTTTAACTCCAAATTTCCTTTGGGGTAATGTGTGCAAAGATATATATTCAGGAATATTCATGTCAATTTATTTTAAATTGTAAAAAAAATTAGAAACATTCTAAATGCCCAATAATAAGAAATATGTAATGAAATATAATGTTGCAATTAAATATTTTAAAATAATTTTAATAACATGGGAAATACTTATGATATAATGTTAAGTGAACAAAAGAAGGATAGACATTTGATTTTTATAAATCTCTTAACTACATATGTTCTTTTAAAAAGACTGGAAGGAAATTTACCAAAATAGTAACAGTGGTTTTCTTTGGGTATAGGTAATCAATGTTTTCTCCTTACGCTTTTCTGTATTTCCCGTAATGGATGCATTTCATGATATATATATGTATTATGACAAGAAAAAAATGTAAGAAGAAATGAAAGAAGAAAAATCCTGCTTGGATTGCAATATATGCTAATATATGTATAATTGCTAGATAGACAATTATATGTATAATTGCTAGATAGACAATTTAGACATCAGAGACCTAAACTAAAATGTTTGAATCGATGGCACTTGTCTCCTAGTCCTGTTGGCAGCAGGTAGCTTATGAATCCCTGGGTTCCTGAGCAAAACACTATGGTTAAAGACCCCTCACCCCACCTAAAGAGGTTCAGGTAGGGTATCCCCATGGTGTATAAAGCACCCATTATAAGGCGGGGGGCAGACAGACCTGAATAGCGGTGTTGCTTTGTAATTAAACATGAGTAAGTATCTTTGTTGTTACCAAAGGAGTGAATCATTCTGGTCTACTTCTGAGACCTTTGAAAATCAAACTGATTTTAAAATATTAAAGACATAATCACATTTTTATTGTAGAAGTTACTTGGAAACACAGATGTTGATCTTATTAATATGCATTTGTTTTGAGTATTTTATTCTTGCCCTAATGTCCCTGACCTCATTTTTAAGATATTTGGTTCTGAGAGTCCATACATCCTAGTTCAGACGATGAACAAAAATAAAATGTGCATGCAGTAGGTGCTACAGAACTTCCTAGAACGTTAGGTCATCAACTCTGCAGGGTTAAGAGAAGAGCCTAACAAGGCATGTTTTGTCTGGGCTGTATAAATTGATATTTGGAAAATCTTCCCTTTTTGTCGGCAGTAACAACAAAATATTGGGCCTTATCGTGCACGGCCTACCAGTTGTCTCTAGGCCTGTTCAGACCCCTGTGAACCACCTAATGGGCAGCTCACTGGCAGAGTTAATGATTCACGTCTGCAGATCTTCAGGGACACTGTCATTTTTTGAGGGAAACCACATAAGAGTATAGCTGCTCAATTTAGCTACTTGGAAAACTAATTGTAATTATAATAGTGGTGTTCTTTACATTTTTCAGGTCAGTTTTCAATTATTTTGGCTACGTTTCTTTGAGCACATTAGTTTTCAGCCTGGGGCTACACATTAGAATCACCTGAGGAGCTTATGTTTCCAGTGCCCAGATGTCCTCCAAACTAATTAAATCAGAATCTCCAGCAGTAGGACCCAGGAATCGGTATTTTGTAAAACTCTTCAAGTGATTCCATTGTGCAGTCAAATTTGACAACCACTGTTTTAAAGGAATAACCGGTAGACTTTTTTAAAAACCAGATTAGAACAGTCTTGAGAGCTGTGCTGCCCATTAGCCACATGTGGCTACTGAGTGCTTGAAATGTGACTAGTTCCAACTGAGATGTACTATAAGCGGAAATTCCAGGCCAGATTTTGAAGCTTAGTATGAATAAAAGAATGTAAACTATCTCATTAGTGATCTTTATATTGATTGCATGTTGATAATATTGTTATATTTCATTAAATAAAATGCACTAAAATTAATTTCATGTTTTACTTTTTTTAGTGTAGCTACTAGAAAATGTGAAAGGACATATTTTGCTCCCATTATGCTTCTATTGGACAGCATTGCTCTAGATCCAAACCTACCAGTAATTAATAAAAATTAGCTTTTATATTTCACTTCTGTTATATATATATGATTACTGGAAGAATAAGAAAAAGTACAGATCAAACTTGGGACAGGATTGCCTATCCTAAGCATGAAAACATTTAATAAACATGGAAATATTTATTCTGAGCCCTCAGTGGTATGTAAGCTACTGAAATGCCCCCATTAATGGGTTAAGGGGACTCAAGAAGAGCTAAGTGGTAGTCCCCTGTAGTAATTTCTCTGCCTTTGGGGGATCTTGGAAAATTCTTCATACCTCCCTTCCTTGTACCTAAATTTGCATGATGGTACAAAATATCCCTTTCCAACTTCACTTGGATTTTATGAGAATGGATGAACATAAAACACTTCATTCCTTAAAAAGAAACCTAACAGGGAAGCAGCACCTGGAAATGTCCCATTGTCTAGTAGCTAATGACCTGTAATGACCAGCATATGCAGCCTTGCTTTCCACTGGAAAGGGACAAAGGAATATGAAGGCCCCCACATTACCTGAGCAACCCCAAAGTGGTTGTTGGAAAGTCAAAAGACCGACTTGCCCTCGACCCAGTTTTGAAGCACCCACTTTCTCCCCCAGCAGCATCACTGTTTGCCAAATCCACACCTACCTAGTCTCTCTCTCTTCCACCTGCTGTGGAGGCTTCTACTCATGCAAATCTAGAGATGGTTCTCAGGTAATGCAGGGATGGCCCTGAGGGGTCAGTCAACACTCTGATTGGCCAGCCTAATTGCTCATAGCAACCAATGATTCCTTCTCTGCCATTTTTGCTATTTTTACCATTATCATTTTGAATAATAGTGGGTATGATAATATCCTGGAGACTTTACCTAGACAATCTTTCTAACCAGGCACTAATTACAGAAAGCACCCTGCACTCCTTTGTTATCTGTAGCCGGTTGCTTTGTTTTCTCTCCAAGGTTGAAGTGACTATTCTCAAGATTTCTTTATGCATGGGTGGACAGATTGCCATCATCAGAACAGGACAAAGTTAGATACGTACTTTAACTTCACCTCTTTCTGTTTCTTAGAACAAAGGCAGAGTTAGACCAAGAAGCCCTGATCAGTGGCAATCTGGCTACAGAAGCGAATTTAATCATCCTGGATATGCAGGAAAACATTATCCAGGTGAGGACAGCTGACACCTGATCTGTTCCACAGGAATATGTTTACTGGAATTTAATAAGGAACTCCTTATGCAAAAGTGTGAAATAAATAAATGTGATCCCAAAATGCTTTTTTCTTTTCAAGTGAAGTTGGGAAGTTTACTATTTACAATAGCATCCACCTAACAAATTCCAGAGATACCAAACATTTTTCTGGCTTCTTTGACTTGCTGCTCGTTTAGAAGGGGTTAGCTTGCTTGACAAGCTGGCCCTCGTAATGAAATCTGTCATTATAAACTTGTGTGTACCAAGTTTATAATGTGGATGGTGCGCTCATAGTTCATTATCTAGAACAAAGATGGCAAATACGTTTCTTTTGATGGGTCAACTTCAGTTGATTGACGGTTGCTGCCTGGTGTGAGAAGCTAAGGCTATGACTTGGACAGGTTAAAAAATGAGTGCTAAGTTTGTTTAATGATGTCTGCTTTGAGCACATATTGGGGTAGGGAAGGCATTTGTGCCATGTATTTGCCATCCTGCTGTATAAAACTATAGTGTCATTGTGAACTTTGCAATAACAATAAACCATACTAATTTTATCTTCTAAGTGAATGATTTCCAAAAATTCCCAAGAAGTTTAGGTGATAGTGGGTTTTTAATTCCACTGAAAAATGAGTCCTTGCATGTTTCCAATGAGCAATCATTTATTATTACAGTAGATCCAATACTGATTTTTAGGGCTTGTTGAAACAGTGGAACCTTAGTTATTCAACTTTTAAGTGGTCTAAAATAAAAGTAATTGTACAAAAATAAAGACAAAAATTATGTGTAATTTTTGATAACCTTGTTATCTTTGATAACTTAAATACATGATATCACGTCAATTATATCTTTTTTTTTTATTATTTTTTTAAATATTTATTTATTTTATTTATTTATCCCCCCCTTGCCGCTTGTGTTGCTGTGTCCATTCGCTGCGTGTCTTCTCTGTGTCTGCTTATCTCCCCCTTGCTGTGAGGTCTTGCCGAATCAGCCCACGGTGCTGCGTGAGCCAGCCTGCCCTCACAAGGAGGCCCCGGGAAGCCAACCCAGGGCCTCTCATATGGTAAACGGGTGCTCTATCCATTGAGCCACACCCGCTTCCCCAATTATATCTTTATACAGACTGCTTTGAGTACTATTTACTTAACACCAGCCCCCAAAACATATTAGCAGTTTTCAAAGAAAACAAACTTAATCACCATTATCCTTGGTGTTAGTCCTGCTGTAGCTGATAAAAAAGCTTCTCTTTAGAAACCTTGCCACTGACAAGCAGCCCCCATTGACAATTGTGTTTTTGAAGAAGAAAGCTATACCTTGTATGCAACAAAAGAACATTCCAAAAACTGTAGCCGGGGATGGGGAGAAGTGCCTTCTGACTTAGTTTGGGAGCCCAGAATCAGGCATAAATCCCAAGTCAATTAGGAGCTGTGGAACAAGTTCACATGGAGTCTTCAGCTCTCCTGGGTAGTGAATGTTACATGTGGTGGCTCACCAAGCCCTTAAGACCACAGACGGAGAGGAATGAGACCATTGGCGTCACCCTGCTGCTCGTCAGTGGCGTCTACCTTTGTCTTCACCTCTCAGGACACTGTCAGTGCAGGGATTCAGTGATGCTGTCTTCCATTCCCCCAGGCAAGCTCGGCCCTGGACTGTAAAGACAGCCTGCTGGGAGGTGTCCTGAGGGTCCTGGTGAACTCCCTGAGCTGCGACCAGAGCACCACCTACCTGACTCACTGCTTTGCCACACTCCGTGCTCTCATTGCCAAGGTATATATGGGGGACGTTTGTTTTCTTTCTCTTAATTAAGCTTCTCGTCTAGCTTCACACTTCTCTCTGCAGATGGGCCAAAACCCACAGTGTATTCAGTGGCACAGCCGGTAAAAGGCATATGTCTTCCCAGGAAGAGAGTAGATGCAGTGATTCTGTGGGAAGTCACCCTGATGAGGAGAAGCAGTGGCTCTCAGACTTGAAATGTGGCCCAGCATTGAAATGTGAATGGCCATTCACTGAACGTCTATGACATGAGTGCAAAACTCAGTCGAGTGACTTCCCCTTTCACCTTTTAATAGCTGATTTGTGTGAGATTAAGGTCCTATACATGACCCCTATTAGGAAGTCTTGTAAAATGTCATGTCATAAAATGCCAGGAACTTTAGAAATCAATTTCCATGGACTAAGGACTAGAGAGTATTGCCTTAGTTTTCAAGGGTTGCCATAATAAAGTACCACAAACTAAGTGGCATAAAACAGCGGTAGTGTATTGTCTCACAGTCAAGGTATCAGATGGACCGTGCTCCCTCTGAAACCTGTAGGAAAGAATCCTTCCTACCTCTTCTAGCTTCTGGTAGTTGCCAGCAGTCCTGGACAATCCTTGGTTTGTAAATGCATCACTCCCATCTCTGCCTCCTCCATCTTCACCTGGCGTTCTCTCTTATGTCTGTCTGTCTGTTCTCTTCTAAGGACACCAGTCTTATTGGATTAAGAACCCATTCTATTCCAGTATGACTTCATCTTAACTAATTCGATCTGCAAAGACCATATTTCCCAATGAAGTCACATTCTGAGGTACTGGGGGTTAGGGCTTCAACATATCTTTTTCAGGGACATAATTCAATCTATAACAATTATCCTTAGGTAAAAGGGTACGTGCAGATTGATTACTCTCTCCCTTTTTGAAAATCTCAGTTGGTGCCTTCTACATGGGATCTTTCACATGTAGAAAGTGAGATTCTTCTGCTCTCCTCTATCATGACCATTTTTTCTTAGTCACTAGTATTTTCCAGGGGACCCAGGAACCTCAGGATAATCCCTTCAAAGTCGTGACTTCACCAGTAAGTGCAGCCTGGCTAGCAATGTGGTGAATAACGCAGCCCTTACCTCAGTTGTGAAATTCATAATTAAATGTGAAGACTCCATTGCTTAAATCCTTCTTCTGACTCAAGTGGCTCATAATTTTTATGGAGCAATGCATTAACTTTCCTGGGCCTTTTGCTTGTCCAAGCAAATATTTGTGTATTTCATCAGGCGTGTGAAAGTGCCAAGTGATGCCTAATGGTCCCTTGTGTCTCTCCTAGTTTGGAGACTTGCTGTTTGAGGAGGAGGTGGAGCAGTGTGCGGACCTGTGCCAGCGAGTGCTGCACCACTGCAGCAGCAGCATGGACATCACCCGGAGCCAAGCCTGTGCCACCCTCTACCTCCTCATGAGGTTCAGTTTCGGAGCCACCAGTGTAAGAGCTCAGAATAGATAAAGCCAATGCAAAGCACTGATAGCAGAAAAAGGACAATTTTGTAGGATTGCAGTTGACTTCTGTCCCGTCAGAAGGAAGCAATTGAGTATGTAGATAGCAGCTTTTGCTTGAATTTGCATCCAAAAGTAAATAAATATCAAAACTGGTGAAGATGGGGATCCTGTATTTTATGCATAATTGTTCCGTAAACCCACAACTTCTCTAATAAAGAAAATAATAATACAATAATAATGATGGACTGGTAAAGGCAGCATTTCCATCAGTATGTTTCAATATGAAATGAATTAATATACATAGATGAAAAGTTGTCATCTATGAGAAAAAAAAGGCAACAGATAGGTTAAGAATTCAGAAGATTTTTGTCCTGGAGCCTAAATTCTGATTGGCTTGTTTACCAGAGTAACTCATGGAAGAGAAATGGCTTGTTTACCAGAGTAACTCATGGAAGAGAATTTTAACAGATCAATATCATCTAGACCTGAGTTTTTATCAGAGCTTTGCAACCTTTGGAGTTCAGCCTTTTTGCAGAACAGTCAACTTTGCTTTAGTTTGTCTAGATTTTGGTATGTTCTTTAGGAATTTCTATTTGTGGTCATGTTAAAGAGCATGCCTGAGTGATATTAAAAGATAAATTGGCTCATGGAAGAAAGGCAGGGTCCTCAAGATATATCAGAGATGACAATTTAAAAGTCTTTTGGATTTTCCTGAGGTGCCCTTGGCAGAGCCGTATATTTCCATAGGCCTGGAAGGAAAAGAGAAACAAAGTTACTGCCTGCGTAGAGTCCATAATCTCAGAAATCCTGGCCCTGGAGATCCAATTCCTCTCTGCAGTTTAAATGAAGCCTCAAGAAGAGGAATCTTGGCACAAAAGGATAAATCGCATGGCCCAACTCTGTAGGACTCTTCCAGCCTTGCAGCATCGAGGCAGTCCAACCTGATTTAAAATTTAAAGGGAGCCTGACAATGCAAGGAACAAATTTATGTCAGCAATTTCCATATAAGAAATAATGATTTGAATCTTATGCAAAGTGTAGCTCACATATCCTTAAGAGAAAAGGAAACAATTGAGACACGGTTAAAAGAAGCATTGGGAGTTGGTATCTGGCTCTACTGCCTTCACTTATCTCCTAGCTGAGTGTCTCTTATTTATTCCCTTGTTTTTCCTTCTGGCACAGAACTTTGCAAGAGTAAAGATGCAAGTAACAATGTCTCTGGCATCTTTGGTGGGCAAAGCACCAGACTTTAATGAGGAGCACCTGCGAAAATCCTTGAGGACAATTCTGGCCTACGCAGAAGAGGACACGGCCATGCAGACCACTCCTTTCCCCATGCAGGTGGGCTGAAGAGCATCCTTGTCTCATCCGTGGATTTGGGAAAAGCCAATTATGAATGTCACATATATATATAATACATTTGCAAGGATTACTGCCTGTCCAATAGGATATGCTCAATGCTGTGAGAGATACAAAAAAAAACATCCACCAATCCACCATCATCCCCAGCTTCAAGCTGATAATAGTCTATTTGGAGTGCTCAGTCTGAAAACAATTAGGAGGCAATACAAGACATTAATACTTAAGTGTCAAGCGTGTGGTAAGAAACCAAATGCTTTAAAAGGTTAGAGAAGGGGGCTGGCAGGAATTAATAAATGATCTAGTGGCCAGGAAAGGCTTCTACACCTAGGCAGAAGGAGAGGGAAAATTAGTAGTAAAGGTGAGAATGAAATGTGTTTAAGGAGATGGTAAAGGGACCAGCCTGACTGCTGGTGGGGGGGGCGGGGGGGGCGGTGATGAACCTAAAGATAAGGCCAGAGTTAGAGGATATAAAAAAAGTTAATAAGGAAATGTGTGAGGACTAGAATGTATTCTATCTCCATTACAATGACTGATGGAACTTGCAGCTTCTGTTTATCTTTTAACTCCAGCTACTAGCCTAGAGTCCACTTTATGTGTATGGTAGGTTCTCAGGTAAGTGTTAGTGAACGAATGAATGATGAACAAATGAGGGAATGCATGGATGAAGGTTTCTCTTCCTTCCCTTGGTCTGAGAGCCCTATTTGCTCAGAGTCTCTTCTGTCCTCCCTGGCAATGTTGCATCCTCATTCTCAGAACGTTTTTCCTCTATTCCACATCAAATCCTACCTCTCCAACTTCCTCTTAACTATTAGCTTTATTTAAATTAATCTCATCATTTATGCAGCAATATTCATGAGCAAGACCAAGCAAATTAGGGCAGTTTAATGGAGGGCTTCAAAACCTTACCCCATGAGGAGATTCTAGTGGTAGAAAGTTTAGGAGCCCTGAGAATCTGGTGGAGGGGAATGGGGGCAGGACAAACCTTTGTGGCTGGGCCACTTGTCAGGGTCTACAGGTCAAGCCAGAGTCTCTCATCCTCTGTGCTGTAGGCTCCCCTGGCTGCTCATCTATTGGCTTTTGCAACAAAGAACAAATGGTTCCAAGACGTTTTAAAAACTCTGAAGCAATGGAAAGTCCAGAAAGCTCCTAAGTTGGCAGCTACTTGGTATAAAAAGCCCTGATGTTCCTGGATAGAGTTTAGGGCTTTTCAGATTGCAAAGAACTGAAACTAGTTCAAATAAATTTAAACAGAAAAGTGGTGGAGAGGGAGATTGTATGAGGATTCAGGTCTAATTCATGGATCCCAAAGGCCAACTCAGGCCTGAGCTTCAGAAGCACCTGGACGTACAAAGATGAGGGCCACAGAGAATCCAGCCTGGACTTCCCCCTCCATCTCAGATTGCTGCTTTCCTCAGAGCGAAGCCTATCCAGGGCTTCCCTGTTGCACTTGCAATGCAATCCTAACTCCTTACCATGGACTATAAAGCCTAGATTGTTTGGGTGCTTATACTTTTTGTAGGTGGAGGAACTTCTCTGCAATCTGAACAGCATCTTATATGACACAGTGAAAATGAGGGAATTTCAAGAAGACCCTGAGATGCTTATGGATCTCATGTACAGGTAAACTTCTCTGACAAAATCAAAAGGGGTCACTGGGGGCTCTAGGATTTGGCACTGTGGAGTTCTTACTAACTAATTTTCACAGGCAATGTGGCTACACTCTTGCCCAACATCCAAAAAGTATAGAGAAATTAATAGAAATTAAACATTCAGAATAAGTTGATTCATATACAAGTTTTCAGAAACCTCTCCCTAATTTAAAGTGAGATACCTATTTTAAAATACTGTCTTTTACTTACCATAGAGAGAAAAGAATTATCAACTGTTATATGAATTGTTTCCTGTATGGTTTTTTTCCAATTATATTCAGACATACAGGTGTAGTTTTACTTTAGAAATCATATTTTACTGTATGGTTTAGAACTTTGCCTTGCAGTCCTCGACTAGGAGAAACTATTTAAAGGGACATAATTATTCTGCTGCAATGTTATAAGAAGGAGAATACTTTTGTCTCCTGTTATTATTTTAAGAGAGAGGAAATAAAAAGAAGAAAATTGCTAGGGATCCATTAAAATACACATCATTTTATCAGGTCTTTTTTTACCACAAGGATTTTACTAAATGGTATTCCTTGGGCTCCTGCATACCCAAGACATGGGATGAAAACAGCTAGATGGGTATTTGTCTTTTCTCTCATTGTCAGAATATGAAGGCAAAACTCTTGGAAAGAAAATAACTCTTGGGGGGAAAAGTGGCCATAAACAGAAGAATGGCATCATTAACCAGGGGTCCTTAAAACTATTTCTTAATCTGTCTTCAGAATTGCCAAGAGTTATCAGACATCTCCTGATCTGCGGCTGACCTGGCTCCAGAACATGGCAGAGAAGCACACCAAGAAGAAGTGCTACACGGAGGCTGCCATGTGCTTGGTGCACGCAGCAGCGTTAGTGGCTGAGTATCTGAGCATGCTGGAGGACCACTGCTACTTGCCCGTGGGCAGCGTCAGCTTTCAGGTGTGGGGCAAGTTTAGCTTTTCCTTTAGAACAGTGGTTCTCAACCAGAGGCAGTTTTGCACTTCCTCCCCCCAAGGGTCATTTGGCGATGTCTGCGACGTTTTTGGTTATTACAAATTTGGAGGGGGGTGGGCGGTGGTGCTACTGGCATCCAACAGGTGGAGGAGGCCAGGGCTGCTGCTACACATTCTACAATGCACAGGACAGCTCCCCCAACAAAGTGCCGCGGGTTAAAAAGCCTGCTTTAGGGTATATTTGCCTCCTCTAATACCTTTCTCATCTTGTTGATTTTTTAAATTGTTTACAATACCAGTACCTAGAGTCAACAGGCACTTTAAACATCCCCAAAACACTTTCACATGTGTGATTTCATTTGACCCTCCCCATACGTTAGAAACTGAGAGATTAAGTCAGTTTTCTAAGGTCACTTCTTTATTCTCAACTTGTAGTTGGCACAGTATAGTGACAACCCTAAAAATATTTCCCAAACATTGGAAAAATGTTTTCCCTTATGGCCCATTCCTTTGACTCCACTCTGCAATTCTGTAACATCCCACTCTCTAGCCCAAAATGAGGAAAGAACCAAACTGACCTGGGAAGGAAAAGAAAGGCTGAATCAATACTTTCTCAGGGAAAGCTGGAAATTATCTGTAGTTGGCAAGGGAACTGACTGCTAGACCTGAAAGTTGACTTAGACTGGGATGCTCATTGGTCACTTGGACTGTTCTTACTGAGTAATTTAATAGTCTTTAAAAAAACAAAAGAGTTTTATGAGTACTTTTTAAAAAGTTATAATCTTTAGAGATGACCATCCCTGAAACCATAAACAATATAGCTATAGTAAGAGAACTCTTTTTAAGCCAGACTCACAAAGTCATTTACAAGTGTTCATATTACGCTTGTCTGAATTCACGTGACTGGTTTTATGAAAGGCTTTGTTTTCATTTTTGTTCTTCCACACAATTTTGTGATGCTGTGCGAACCACAAAGAGAGGACAATTCAAAGTAACTTTCCCAGGCTTAGAGAATAAGTTACCAAAACTATTGCTGTTGAAGCCAGGAGCTTGATTTCCTAGAATACTATTCACCTGACAAACTGGGTATTACCTCATATTACTAACTCCTCTTTTCTTATAGCCCCCAATGACAAAAAATATTTATTCTGTGATTTCAGTCTCGGTAAATAAACTTTATTCTCATTTCAGGAATGTTTGTTATATGCCCCTTTAAAATCCAGTAACTAAAAGCATAAACATATTACATGGATTTTGAATCACATAAAAGTAGACAAGAAAACTATAAAAACATTTTAGATGTGTCTGCTTCTTTCATCAGATTTATTTTGACCATTTTATATTATCAAGAATAAATATCACAGTACTACTCTTTCAATTCCCAAAAAATCATAATTAGGTTTATTACTTAATATTAGATTGTATCATTCCCCCTTCATTGTTTCATTAACTGAAGTATTTCTTATAATTCTTTTATGCCTTTTACCCAATTAATATAATTTAACTATAGTTTATTTAACCATAGCTTATTTATTTACATGCAATTACATATTAATTGCATTTCATAATGGACTTCTGTTTATAAGCATTACTATGCTAATTTCATCTAGAAGTCAATTGAGTTGCTTACAATGAGTCATGCCAAGATGAGAGAATGGTTATTACAGAGCCAACAGAAAAACTCTACATTCTCCCTACATGAGACATACAGCTTTATCTTTTTATATGTCTTTATTCATTATTTCTTTTAAATACTTATTGAGTACTATATTCTGCCCTCATCAACTTTACATTCTAGCCAGAGACACCATATAAGTAATTATTCCACTCTTTATCCAATTACAATCATGATAAATGCTGTTAAAAAGAAACACAATATGCTGTGAGCATTTATGTGACCCAGCCTGGGGGTCAAGGAAATCTCAGAAGGATGGGAGGTAAGAGGAAGGAAGAAGAAACAGTGAAGTGTGACACCTTATTGAAATTCAGATCGTGAGGAACTGGGTGTTCTCACCTACAGAAGAGATGCCAAATTACATCGATGCTTATGAGTGAATTCTCTTTTCTCCATACCAAATCACTTTAGAAATGTGGGGTTGCAAGTAACAGAATACCCAATACAGACTGGCCTACAACAAAAATGGAATTTTTCAGTTACTATGATGGAGGTGAGCCTGGAGTATCACCCACTTAAGGTCACACTGGACCTGAGAACCCAAACAATGTCACCAGGCCTCAGTGTCATCACTACTTCCTGTCTCTACCTTCTGCTATATCGGCTCCATTCTTCACAGGCTTCCCACACTGGTTCAGGAAGATTTAAGTTTTCTCAGGTTGAAGTCCAAGAGAAAACAGAGATGCCTCACCTCTGGCAGATACCCAGAAAATCTCCATGTAGCTTATTAGCTCTGACTGGGTCATGTGTCCATCTCTGAGCCAAACATAATGGCCAGGGAAATGCAGTGCTCTGATTGGCTGAGCCAGAGTCACAGCCCCACACCTGGAGTTATGAGTGGTTCCCCAGAAGAAAATCAAGGTGCTTTACCTTAGAAGGATGAAGGAATTTGGGGCAGCAATAATAACAGATGTCCAGTGTGTTCGTAAATGCTCTGTTTTTTAGTTTTCAACCTTGTTCTGCTCCATTAAAATTGAGTCTTTGGAAAAAATATTATAAACTGGAGATAAATCTGTGCAAGGAAAATAATGTTGAGGCCACTGTATTCCAAGGAATGAGATCACTGAAATTCTATGCCCCAGAGTATAATATTTATTTCATAAATGTGGATCTGGATACATTCTCAGATACTGCTATTACTTGTATCTCCCTAATTCTGAACCCAGCAAAGTCTGCCCAGAATCTTTTCCCTCTGACCACAGCTAATAAGGCTGCAAAGCTTCAAATCTGTTTCTCTATATGTGGAAAGTTGCATACAATTCTAATAGTATTAGTTTCCCAGGCTATTAGATTCTTTCAATGGAAGCTGTTAGAATTTCTGTTATATCCAATTCAGATGCATCATAATAGGTCATATTTTTTAAAAGGTCACAAAAGATTCTGAGAGCCCCCTGGATTCCTAAAACTACTTTACAATATTGGATGTGAAGAGAATGGACTGTGACAACTGTTTCCTTATTGATTGCTATAGTTGACTCAGTTGATCTTGCTGGCCAGGCAAGGAAGCAGACATATTTTATTTCACAGGCCAATTCTGATCAACTCTTAGTGGCTGCCTAGACACTATACATCTAAGCTCCATGAGAAAGCATGCTATAAATGAGAAGTTATGTTTGCCATAAGCACAGGAATAAAGAGTGATATGTGTGCTACCTGTTTGCAATCCCTAAACTAGGTTTCCTGTGTCTCCCATACTTGATATGCATTTCTTTTATAGCCATGTCATAGAAAATGACTCTTGATCTTCAAAAGTATGAGAGTCACTGCCAGAAGGGACTAGGGTGAGGCAAGTAAAGAAGCCAGGGTATAAAATTTATTCTTTTACATGACCCTGAGAATGAGTGCCTCATTTTTTTTTTTTTTTAATTTTTAAAACCAATTTTTTATTTTTAAACATTAATAAACCAATGTTTATTGTGCGACTAATTGTTGAAATCCTTAAGATGAACTGGATGTTGCCACAGCTGCCCTCTTTGGTATGGTGGTGTTCTTTCAGGGAATCCGTGCCTGAATATAAAGATATTTAGATTACTTAAATGTTACATAAAAAATACAGGGGTGTATTAGTCAGCCAAAGGGGTGCTAATGTGAAATACCAAAAATGGGTTGGTCTTTATAAAGGGTATTTATTTGGGGTAGATGTCCACAGATACCAGGCCATAAAGCGTTAAGTTTCTTCTCTCACCAAAGTCCATTGCCACGTGTTGGAGCAAGACAGCTGCTGACGTTTGCCAGGGTTCAGGCTTCTTGGGTTCCTCTCTTCCCGGGGCTGCATTTCTCTCCAGGCTTAGCTCCTCTTGGTCCTCCACAAGGTCAGCTGTAGACTAACAGGCGAATGGCTCACTTCTCTTCTCCTGGGGCCTTCTCACCAACATCAAAACTGCTTCTCAAAAACTGCTCCCTCTGTCCTTTGCCTTGCCTTTTATATTCGATTCCCCCACCCACCAAGGAGTAGGGCTCAACACCCTACTGATGTGGCCCAGTCAATGCCCTAATCATAACTTAATCATGCCCAGATTAACAGATCAGTTTACAAGCATGATCCAATTATATTTTTGGAATTCATGATTACATCAAATTGCCAAATGGCTACAAGGGGATTCCCATATGTCCTGTTCCCCACACCGCTCACATTTACCCCCATTAACAACATCCTTCATTACTGTGGTATATTCATTGCAATTGATGAACACATTTTGGAGCATTGCCACTAAGCATGGATTATAGTTTACATTGTAGTTTATACTCTCTCCCACTCAATTCTGTAGGTTATGGCAGAATATATAATGGCCTGTATCTGTCATTGCAGTGTCATTCAGGACTATTCCCAAGTTCTGAAAATGCCCCTGTATTACACCTGTTTTCCCTCTCCCTGACCTCGTAGCCTCCAGTGGCCACTACCCCCACATCAATGATATAAGTTCTTCCATTGTTAGAATCACAATAAGTCTATAGTAGAATACCAGTAAGTCCACTCTAGTCCATAGTTCATTCCCCAATCCTGAGGATTCTGGGATGGTGATGCCCACTCCATCTCTAGTTGAGAGGAGGCTTCAGTCCCATACGGCCAATGGACAGGACTCTCTTGATTGCAGTTGTAGGCCCTCTCGGTTCCTTGGTATGGTGGTTGTCCATCATCACCTCCTTGTTGTCCTGGGTGAGTCCAATGACCTGGAGAGTAGGTGTTGCAACTCTGTTGAGGCTCAGGGCCCAGCTGGCACATGGACAGCTCAAAGATTCAAGTCTCTTGGACGTACACCTACCAACTCCAGCATGTGGTGTACAATTTTTAAGTACCTCATTTGACCAATAATTGGGGTATTTAGTCTTTTAGCCTTGGCACTCCAGTTATACTTTCTCTTGTGCTTGGTGCAAATCAGCTTCTGAAGTAAATAGGCTTCCAGGCCACAGTGGCAGCACAACGAGTACATCTTATTGTGACACTTTCCGAACAATGACATTCCCTTTGTCATCTCACTTCTTTGGCCAAGACCAAAAAACCCTCCTTAAATTTTGTACCCTAGCTGTTTCACTCATCTCACCCTAGTCCTGGCTCTGGTAACTGCATTCCCTGCTAGAAGTCCTAAACACTATAGTTTATGTAAAAGTAAAATGTATACATAGGAACAAAATATTGGGACGGGGAGGGAAGAAGTAAAAGCTACATTAACATAATCCACAAAGACGACATTCTCTTTCGCTGTTGTCATATAATATTATAGCTGTTCATCTGAAAGTCAAGTCCATAGTAGCAACCTACTTCAGAAAAACACCCCCAAACATCAGAGATTCACTCAGCTGTGAAACCAGAAGCCTCAGGTAACTGTTAATTGGTCTTTGGCTTTTAAAAACCATGACCCCTGCTGTATGTCCCTTCAGGTTGTTTCACTAAACTAACTCAGCTGTGTAGCACTGTCATCTATACATACACATACATATATAGGGTGTAGTGCCTATATATTTTTTGTTTGTTTTTTAAGGAGGTACGGGGGATGGAACCTAGACCTCATACATGCAAAGCAGGTGCTCAATCACTGAGGTACACCCACTCCAACATATATGTTCTATATTTGATGTAAAATATATAATATATATACTTAAATATTTATATACCTCCAAATGGTTATAAAATAAAGCTGTGAGTTTTGAAGACCTGTTGCTCGGTGTGTCCTTTCACACTCTTCCGGGTGAAATTACAGAGCTCGGATAATCAAGTCTTGGTAAGGCTCTTTGAACTAGAGGCTTCCTCCCTCCTCCATGCTGAGCTCCTGCCAATACCACTTATTAGTCTGGTTCCCCTGTTAGCCGCACTTATCCTGTGATCTCTTTCAGAACATCTCTTCCAATGTGCTGGAGGAGTCTGCTGTCTCGGATGACATCCTGTCGCCTGACGAGGACGGCGTGTGCTCGGGCCGCTACTTCACCGAGAGCGGCCTAGTGGGGCTCCTGGAGCAGGCAGCGGAGCTCTTCAGCACGGTCAGTGCCCGGGGCGCGGCCACAGCCGCCAGGGGCTGGGTGTGCAGGGTGGGGAACGGGTGGGTTGCGGAGGGCTTTGATGTATACAAATTGTATCACCTTCCGAAAGAGACTGGAAAGCCTTTCATCGCTGTATTATTCTGGTTTTCACTGGCTAGGCCACAGCGCTACAATATTATTTCCATTTAATAGGGGTGGAAACTAAGCCAAAGAGAGGTGCAGTGACTTGCCCAGGGTTACACAATAAGTGAGAAGGCCTGCTTCACTCCCTCATTTCCCCGTCACAGGGGAAAAAAATGAAGGAGGAGCCACTGGGACCAGAAGGAAGGAATAAGTAGTGTCTTCTCTCTTAACTACCTGCCCTCAGGATTATTACAGACCAGGACCAGCTCAGGGAAATGTGGAACAAAAAGCTCTGAGACTCCTCCTTAGCCTCATTTGGGGTCTAAACACTCCTAATAAGAGGAAAAACATGTATAGACTTAAGTCACTGAAACTCAAGGCAGGGGAAAAAATTCTCTAGTCCATTTTCAGTTTTAATAATCTCCCCCTACCCCAAATATTAAGCCAAGTAGATATTTAATACTTTATTTATCAGATCCATTCTTCGTTTTCATTCTTGTATTAGTCTTTTTTTTCTTTCCACTTCTGTTTCCTCCCCATACCTTCTATAGTCTATTATTTTCACTATCCTTTTTGCTGTTTTTGTTGTTAACTTTCCCTATCAGAATCCCAGAGAAAATCCAATATACTCTTCTTTTTCCTAAAATTGAAGAAAATGAACTGGTTAAAATCCTACTATCTCCTTCCGGGCATGCACTAAGCATCTTGTTACAGGAAGATTCCCGATGAAGTTTAAATAAGCTAAAGCTGCCTTCCTGAATTGCTCTCAGTCCCTGCTGCTTATCTGCTCTCCTGTGTTTTTTGGGGGTTTTTGGTTGTTGTTTTTTTTCTCCATGAAACCCTTTGGCCCTACTTAACATCATTTTACAGGACCATTTAGCTTGTGTCTAGTTCAGTCTGAGTGCTAAGGCCATCCCAAAGACAAGGGTGGTATCAGGCTTCACTCCTGCCCTGTAAAATACTGTGGTGCATCATCTGGGTAATGAACTTCTTAAGTTTGCTCTTAAGACTCAGTTGCTCTTCTGAAGTTTCTGATGGATTAAACTCTGATTTTCTTCCCTTTTCCAAGGGAGGCTTGTATGAGACAGTTAATGAGGTCTACAAGCTGGTCACCCCTATCCTGGAAGCACATCGAGACTTCCGCAAGCTGACCTCCACTCACAACAAGTTACAGAAGGCCTTTGACAGCATCATAAACAAGGTAGCTGGAGATCCTGGTCAGTACATCCCATGACCTGGCTACAGGTGACCCTGTCCCAAAGATGTTTAGCCCCCATTCCTCGCTAGGGAGTGACTTACCTTCAGCACTTCATTACTGTAGCTCTCACCTACTAAACAGAGAAGGGCTGGCAATAGATAGGGGACCAGAATTCAGTGTGTGAAAGAAGGCAGCCTGAATCATTTTATAACCAGGAAGTGTGAGAATCACTTAAAATTCACTTAAATGAAGTCATAGAATACCTAGAACTCTTTCATGGGATTTCTTTTGTTATTATTTCCAAACTTTATTCCATAAACATTAAACTTTTTTAAAAAGGAGTGATTTCTGTTTATATTAACCATAGGCTTGAAATGCTTTGTAGCACAACAATTAAAGACTCCTAAACTTTCCAACCCTACGGACCCTCACAAATTACATAGTAGCTAAGGAGAGATTTTCTTATTTTGTTCATCAGGGTCATAAGAGAATGTTTGGAACCTACTTCCGAGTTGGTTTCTATGGATCCAAATTTGGGGATTTGGATGAGCAGGAATTTGTTTACAAAGAGCCTGCAATTACCAAGCTTCCTGAGATCTCTCATAGACTAGAGGTAAGAACAGTGATTTTGTGTGCTTGACATTGTTATACTTTACAAAAACAAGTGTGAGTGGGTCATTAGAGACCATGTTGCCAAAAAAGTATCATGGATACATCATTGATCTATGATATAAATTTTTCCACATTGCATTAATAATGTGAAGGTATTAGGTGAGATCATAAGATAAAGCAAGATTTGGATAGCTTTCCCCTAAGATCCTATGCTTTTCAAAATTTATAAATTTGGTATTTACTTTCAAGATTGTCCAAAATTCCATCAATGTCTTGTGCTTTATAATAACTCCTTCCAAATTTTAGTAATAGAGTTTCCAGCTTTAAGACTATCATGATTTTGAAGTATTCTGGTTAAATTACTGAATTGACCTTAGAAAATGTTTTGCCATTTGTTTGGTGACCCTGGACAGCACATCCCACTTCTGACACAGAGATACTCGGCAAGAACCATACTGTGGGGCTCTTTCTGCTGATCCAAGTAGTGCCCTGTTTAGATAATTAGTATCAGCATCCCATGTGCATTTGATCCATAATGGACCAGAAGAGAGCAGCATTTTCTTGGAGGAAAGACTGGAAAGAATGCAGAAACGGGGAAATAGCATAGAAAAAAAAATGAAGAAAGTGAAAGGGTCAAGCACTAAAAAACTCAGGAAAGAAGTCAAAGGGAACCCCCAAAACAAAACCCACTGAGGCTGCGTGACTGGGGTTTCCTGAACTACTGACAATTAACCGAAGATTCACACCCTAAGCTCTCTTGCAATTGCTTTAAATATATGCCTTTTCATGACTGTAACAACACTTTTGTTGCCTAATTGCTGTTACACTATTCGCCCATGGCAAATAAGACAATGGACTTTTATCCTAACTCGACTCAAAGAAGCCACTGCCAAGAGTGGTTAAATGTCTTGCCCAAAGTTGTTCGTCTTATGAATAGGAGAACTCAAATAGACCCCAGGCCACATAGTTGCCTGTCTAATCGTGTTTTCCCTACTCAGGACTAGTGGTATATATTTTGTCTTCTTGTGTACTGTGGTTTGCCACATTATGGGAAGCCTGGTGATTTCCAAGTTTCCTGGGTACAAATGGTAAGAAGTCAATAGTGCCAAACCCCATGGAGATGCCTCATAAAATACAATGATGTTGGGTAAAGTAGAGGCCAAGAATACATATTTTTGGTAAACATACATCAGTTGGCTCTGCTAGACTTCCTTATATTTTTATTTTTGTATCAGGAAAAGCTGATCTTTGTTCATTTCAATAATCAATGAGCAAATTCTACATGATACTCGTTTTTAAATTATTCCACTTCCGAGACTACAAAGAGCTGCCTTGTATGAAAAATAATCTTTATAAACTGTTGGTTTCTCTTATTTAGGGATTTTATGGTCAATGTTTTGGTACAGAATTTGTGGAAGTGATAAAAGACTCTACTCCTGTGGACAAAACCAAGTTGGACCCTAATAAGGTATGAAGGAAATTTTCACAAAATAACTGTCAAGCTGAGTCCCCTTATTCTACTCCAAGAACCTAAAATGACTTCCTTTCTCTGGACTGTCCAAGCCATTTAAATGCAGCCAGACACTTGTCCAGGATTCAATTACTATTTGGTTAGATATTTAAAAAACCATACTCAAAGGCAAGAATTGTAATAGTAGCACCATTTATTATTATTATTATTTTTTTTTAAAGATTTATTTATTTATTTATTTATCCCCCCCCTTGCTGCTTGTGCTTGCTGTGTCCATTCGCTGTGTGTTTTCTCCGTGTCTGCTTATCTCCCCCTGGCTGTGAGGTCCCGCTGCATCAGCCCACCGCGCCGCGTGGGCTGGCCTGCCCTCACAAGGAGGCCCCGGGAA
>JAQZBX010030864.1:0-26593 GCA_029593785.1 Cabassous unicinctus
AAAAGAAAATGAAAAACAAAAAACAAAACAAATGAACACAAAAAACCCTACCTCTTAGTAGTCATCTCTCAATCTCTCTATACTTCCCCTGCCATACAAAACTGCTAAACTATTTCCATCTCTATTATTTATTTATATTTACATTTTATATAGATGGAGTCTAACAATATGTAATACACTTTTGTTACAATTTTTCACTTAGCATATATGCTTTTTTATTGTTGATGGAAGGTTATTATTATATTACTATATACTACTTCCATAGTTTGCTTTGGATGCATTTTCCCAAAATATCACCATGTTATTACTATCTTGTAACATTAATGTAAATTTTTCTATTTCATACAAAAACATTCTTATATATACATTATTAACCATACCCATTTTTCACAAGAGGGTTCGCTATGCTATATAGTCCCATCTTCTAATTTTTCCTTTCCTTCTAGTACTATACATAATGTTGGACCTTCCCTTTCAACCACTATCATACCCATATATTAGGGTTGCTGATTACAAACAGCATTATGTGCTTTCACCATTTCCGTGCATTTCCAAACATGTGCAAAAACAGTTTTTACCAATTCTGTACAAATTAAACCTTACTTTTCCATTCTCTAACCCCATTCTATTTCCTGGTGGCTTATATCCCAACTACTAACTTCACAAGTTCACTCATTATATTCAGTTCATAATAGCAAAATCATACAAAATATGACCTTTTGTGTCTGACTTGCTTCACTCAATATAAATATCCTCCAGGAACATGATGCTGTCACATGCTTCATGACTTCATTTACTTTTAGAGCTGAATAATAGTAAACTGTGTGTATATACCACAATTTGTTCATCCATTTGTCAATGATGGACACCTAGGTTGTTTCCATCTTTTGGCAATTGTGAATAATGTCATTATGAACATTGGTGTGCAGATGTCTGTTTGTGTCCCTTTTTTTCAGTTCTTCTGGGTATATATCTAGTAATGATATTGCTGGTCACATGGCAGATCTATATCTAACTTCTTTAGGAACTGCCAAACAGGGTTCCACAGCCACAGTACCACACTACTTTTCCACCTATAGTGAATAAGCATTCCTATCTTACCACATCATCTCCAACACATGTAGTTTTGCTTTTTCTTAATAGTGGCCATGCTATTAGATGTGAAATGATATACTTTGATTTGCATTACCAAATTTGCTAGTAATATTAGATATTTTTATGGTGCTTTAATGTTATTTGTATTTCTTCTTTAGAAAAATGTCTGTTCAAGTCTATTGCCCATTTTTAAGTTGTATCTGATGGCTTTTTATTGTTGATTTGTAGGATCTTTTATTTTTCATGAATTTTAAACCCTTGTTGGATGTGTAATTTACAAACATTTTCTCCCATTGAGTAGGCTGATTTCCACCTTCTTCACAAAGTTCTAAATGTGCAAAAGTGTTAATTTAGAATGAGTTCCATTTATCTATTTTTCTTTTGTTGCTCGTGCTTTGGGTGTAAGATTTAAGAGACAAACACATAACCACAAGATCTTGAAGATGTTTCATTACATTATCTTCTAAGAGTTTAATGGTCCTGGGTTTTATATTTACATTTTTGATCCATTTGGAGTTGATTCTTCTGTAGGTTGTAAGAATGGGACCCTCTTTCATTCTTTTGGTTAGGGATGTACAGTATTACAAGGACCATTGTTGAATAGAGTGTTCTTTCCCAGTAAAGTGGACTTTGTAGGCTTATCAAAAATCAGTTTGCCATAAAGTTGATGGCCTGTATCTGAATGCTCGATTTGATTCCATTCATCAATATGTCTATCTTTATACCAGTACCATGCTGTTTTTTATCACTGTAGCTTTGTAATTCACTTCAACATCAGGAAGCATGAGTCCTCCAACTTTACTCTTCTTTTTTAAGATGTTTATGTTTATTCAGGGCTACTACTGTCCCTTCCAAATAAGTTTGGTAATTGACTGTTCTATTTCTTTAAATTAAGCCATTATAATTTAGATTGGGATTGCATTGAATCTATAAATCACTTTGGGTAGCATTGATATCTCTATGGTATTTAATCATCTAATCCATGAATGTAGAATATCTTTCCATGTGTTTAGGTCTTGTTTGAGTTCTTTTCACATTGCTTTTTATGATCTCTACCTGAGGAATACTATCATGGGAAAGGGCAAGAGAAATTTCCAGAATATGTTCTGCTTAACAAAATAATTTTAAAGAGCACCCTTGCTTCTTTTGAAGAATCACAGAGATTAGTGAAATCATCAGTGTCTGGAGCCAATTAACACAAACTCTGGCAACAAGAACACAGTCTTCAATATAAGAGATTATTTTTACCCAAAATTATATAACAAAAGTAGTTTCTGGAATTGTGGGAAAATGGTGACAGATTAGGCAGAGAAGGGTCAGTTCTCACAAAAACAATGGAGAAACAGCCAAAGGCTGCCTGAGGGACCCACTTTGAGGGCGAGAAGACCAAGACAGTGCCTCACAGCTCCCAGGACGTTGAGAGACAGAGAGATAAAGAAGCTAAAACAACAAACTGTGAGTTACTTAACCTCCCAGTGACTGAGAAGGGCTTTCTTCCCCCACTGACCAGACATTGTGTAGGGAGAAAACCTCTGCTCATTTCAGCTGACTGAAAGAGGAGCAGAGGTCTTCCTCCCTGACAGCTGTCACAAGGGAAAAGGGAGGCAGAGTTGGGTAGGTTTTTCTTCAGTGAATTTGGCCAGCAGAGCCCACTTTGAATTTTGGCTCTGGCCAGACAAAAACAAAAGAAAACTGAGAGAGATGCACCTCCGCAGAAAGGTGTAGCAATAGGCACCACCTGCTGACTGGTCTGGAAATTAAATGGGCAGAAACTGTTTTCAGAACTTTCTTTACGCCACCAGTGGAAGAAAGTCTGCAACCCATTAGTGAGTATCTGGTATGATATGGGTAACTTAAACTGGACAATTTTAAAGACTTACGATAAGTTGAACCAAATATCAAAGGGCTGAGAAAAAATAATAATAAGCAAGAAAGTAAAATTGGCCACCAGAGTAAGTCCACCAACATATCAGATGTTTAGACACCAGCAAAAAATTATAAACCATACTAGGAAACAGGAAGAGGTGGCCCAGCCAAAGGAACAAAATAAATACCCTTAAGAGATTCAGGATTTGAGACAATTAATCAATAGTAATCACACAAACCTCCTAAAACGTTTTAAAGAATTGAAAGAAAATATGGCTAAAGAGAAAAAGGATATTAAGAAGACACTAGGTGAACACAAAGAACAATTTGAAAGTCTTCAAAGAGAAGTAACTGATCTTATGAGAATGAAAGACATGATGGATGAGGTTAAAAATACATTAGAGGGACATAAGAACAGATTTGAAATGCTTCAAGACAGAATTAGTGATTTTGAAGACAGAACATCTGAACTGGAAAAGACAGAAGAACAGAAAGAGAAGAGAAAGGGGAAAAATGGAACAGGGTCTCAAGGAATTGAATGACAATGCAAGATGCAAAAACATATTCATTAACAGTGTCCAAGAAGAAGAGAATGGAAAAGGGGCAGAAAGAATATTTGAGGAAATAATAATTGAAAACTTCCCTACCCTTATGAAAGACATAAATATCAATATCCAAGGACAATGTACCCCAAACACAATAAACATGAACAGACCTACTCTGAGACACCTACTATTCAGAATGAGACATATTAGTGATAAAGAGAAGATTTTGAAAGCAGCAAGAGACAAGCAAAGCATCACATGCAAAGGAAATTTGATAAGATTAAGGGCCAACCTCTCATCAAAATTCATGGAGGAGCAAAGGAAGTGGTACAATGGTTTTAAGGTATTACTTTGGAGTCTATGTTCCTGAGAGTTACAGAGTTAGACTCAGTTATGACTTCTCTACACATGGCTCATTTGTCTCTTCTATTTGAACCTTTATTGGTGCTGGAGTTGATAGGTGTACATCCAAGAGACCTGAATCATTGGGCTGACCATGTGCCAGCTGGGCCCTGAGACTCAGCAGAGTTGCACCACCTACTCTCCAGTTTATTGGACTCACCCAGGATAACTAAAAAGGAAGTGAGTTGGACAATCACCACACCAAGGAAATGAGATAGCCTACAACTGCAAGTAAGAGAGTCCCATCCATCAGCTGTATGAGATTAATGCCTCCTCTCAATTAGAAGTAGAGTGGACATCACCACCCCAGAATCCTCAGGATTGGGGAATGAACTATGGACTAGAGTGGAATTACTGGTGTACTACTATAGACTTAATGTGGAGACAGTGGCCACTGGAGGTGATGAATTCATGGAGAAGGAAAAAGAGGTGTAATATGGGGGCTTTTTTGGGAATCAGGAATCATCTTGAATGACATTGCAATGATAGATATAAGCCATTGTATATCTTCCCATAGCCTGCAAAATTGTGTGGGACAGAGTGTAAAATATAACGTGAACTATGGTCCATGTTCAGTGACAATGCCCCAGGATACATTTATCAATTGCAATCAATGTGCCACACTAATGAAGAATGTTCATGTGGGCGGGTGTGGAAGGTGTGGGGAGTGGGACATATGAGAATCCCTATATTTTTTGTGTTACATTTATGTAGTCTAAGTATCTCTTAAAAATATTAATTAAAAAATTAAGGGGGAAACAAAAAACAAAAACAAAAAACTGTCAAAGATGAAAAGCCTAGGACCAGATGGCTTCACAGGTGAATTCTACCAATCATTCAAAGATGAGCTAATACTGTTCTTGCTCAAGCTCTTCCAAAAAATTGAACAGGAAAGAATGCTACCAACTCATTTTATGAAGCTAGCATCACCCTAATGCCAAAACCAGATAAAGATACTATGAAAAATGAAAATTACAGACCAATATGTCTAATGAATATAGATGCAAAAGTCCTCAACAAAATACTTCCAAACAGAATCCAAAAACACATTAAAAAAATTATACACCATGATCAAGTGGGTTTTATCTTAGGTACGGAAGGGTTGTTCAACACAAGAAAATCAATTAATGTAGTAAACCATATTGGTAAATTGAAAAAGAAAAATCACATGATCCTCTTAATTGATGCAGAAAAGTCATTTGACAAAATACAGCAGTATTTCTTTATAAAAAACACTCCAAAAAATAGGAATAGAAGGAAGCTTTCTCAATACGGTGACATACATATATGAAAAACCTACAGCTAGCAATGTACTCAATGGTGAAAAACTGAAAGCTTTCCAACTGAGATCAGGAAAAAGACAAGTATGCCTATGTCACCATTATTATTCAATATTGTGCATGAAGTTCTAGGGAGATCAATAAGACTTGACAAAAAAATAAAGAGCACCCAAATATGGAAGGAAGAAGTAAAACTTTATTCACGGATGACATGATCCAATATCTAGGAATTCCTGAAAAATCCACAACAAAGCTATGCAAATTAGTAGATAAGTTCAGCAAAGTGGCTAATTACAAGGTTAATATGCAAAAATCAATAGCATTTCTATACATTCTTGATGTGCAATCTGAGGAAGAGATAAAAAAATTCCATTTATTATAGAGACTAAAACAATCAAATAATTAAGAATAAACTTAACCAAGGACATAAAAGACCTATATACAGAAAACTACAAAATATTGCTAATAGAAAATGAAGGCAACTTAAATATATGGAAGGACAGTCCGTGTTTATGGATTGGAAGGCTAAATATCATTAAAATGTCAATTCTATCCAAACTGATTTACAGATTCAATGCAATCCCAATAAAAATCACAACAAATTTTTTGCAGAAATCAAAAAGCCAATAATCAAATTTATTTGGAAAGGTAAGGAGCCCACGAATAGCCAAAAATTTCTTAAAAAAGAAGAACGAAGTTGGAGGACTCACACTTCCTGATTTTAAAGCATATTATTAAGCTACTATAGTAAAAAGAGCATGGTATTGGCATAAGAACTGATTGACCAATGGAAGTGAATTGAGAACTCAGAAACTGAGTCACTCAAGCAATTTTTGGCAAGGCTGTTAAGCCCACCCTGCTGTGCCAGAACAGTCTATTCAACAAATGATATTTAGAGAACTGGATAGTCATATTCCAAATGAAAGAAAGGGGACTCCTATCCCACATCTTATACAAAAATTAACTCAAAATGGATCAAGGACTTGAATATAAAAACAAAAAACAAAAACTCCTAGAAGAAAATGTAGGAAAATATCTTCAAGACCTTGAGGGAGGTTGTACTTTCTTAAAACTTACAACAAAGAATGAGCAACAAAATAAAAAAATAGATAAATGGGACCTCCTCAAACTTCAACACTTTTGTACCTCAAAGGATTTTGCCAAAAACATGAAAAGGCAGCCAACTCAATGGGAGAAAATATTTGGCAATCACATATCTGATAAGGGTTTAATATCCATGATATATAAGGAGATCATACAATTCAACAATAAAAAGACAAAGTATCTGATTTAAAAATGGGCAAAAGACTTGAAAAGACAATTGTCCAAAGAAGAAATACAAATGGTGAAGAAATACATGAAAAAAATGTTCAATATCACTAGTGATTATGGAAATGCAAATAAAAATTACAATGCGATCACACTTCACACCTATTAGATAGGTTGCTATTAAAAAGTCAGAAATCTGTAAATGTTGGAGAGGATGTGGAGCAATAAGAACATTTATTCACTGTTGGTGGGAATGTAGAATGGTACAGACACTATGGAGGACTGTTCGGTAGTTCTTACAGAAGTTGAATATAGAGTTGCCATGATACCCAGCAATAACACTGCTAGGTATATGCCCAGAAGAACCAAAAGCCATGACATGAACAGATAGCTGCGCATTGATGTTCATAGCAGCATTATTCACGATAACCAAACGTTGAAAATAACCCAGGTGTTCATCAACTGATAAGTGTATAGACACATTGTGGATTATACACATGATGGAATGTTATGCAGCACTAAGAGAAATGAAGTTATGAAACATATGACAACATGGATGAACCTGGAGGATATTATGTTGAGTAAGGCAAGCCTAAAAAAAAGGACAAATACAGTATGATTGCTAAATATATTATTTGAAATATAAATATATTATGTGAAATATGAATATGAGTAGAATTGCATATATAAAACTTTTTTCTTTGAAGCTTAACAAATGTAGGTTACTAGTACAAATTATTGTTATCAGACAAAAACCCCCAAAACATTATACTAAATGAAGGAGACCAGACACACAGTAGTCCATATTGCATAATTCCATTTATATAAAATGTAAATATAAATAAATTTATGAAGAAGAAAGTAAATTTGTGGTTATGTAGGTCTGAGGAAGGAATGCTAAGTGGTGTAGTCTTCCTTTTTGGAGTAATGAAAGTGTTGTAAAATTTTTGAGATGATGAATGTAAAGCATTGTGAATATACTAATGTATTCATTAATATATAATGAATGCATTATATAGTTTGGTTAGAATAACCAGAAACAGCAGGTATGTACAGTGGGGGAAGCATAGAGAGATTGAGAGGTGAGGAATTTTCTTGCTTGTTTGTTTGTTTTTTGTTTATTAAAAATATCAAAAAAATGAAAATGCTCTAATGGTTGAGGTGATGAACACACAACTATGTGACTATAGCAAATGCCATTGATTGTACACTTTGGATAAATTATATGTTTGTTAATATGTGTGAACAAAATTGATTTGATAAAAAAAATTTTTTTTAAAGTAGTTGCTTTCATCTGGCAGCAACTGAAGTACACTGTCATCCTTCTAGTACCTCTGATAGTTTTATAAATACCAAATTACCTATATTAAATATTTTGCTGCTGAAAATTCAGGCAACAGTTTCTGCCTCTAATAATGATTCTAGGGAATACAATAAGAGAGATCACATGACGTAAAATAAAATATAGAAGAAACAGGTGTATTTGATATATAAAAATTAAAGAAGTAGAACTCTGAAAATTAGGCAAATAACAGATTATCTTTCTATACACTTATAAAAGTACCTAAATTTAGATCTCCCAGTGTTTCACCTCTGTTAATCATGGGGATTTTTCTAAATTTGATTTAAAAAATACTTTTATAAAAAGAAAGTTTCTCAACATTTTTATGGCTTATTTTATGTCCTTGTTTCTAAGACTGTAGATAAAGGGATTCAGCATGGGAGTGACCAACGTGTACATCACTGAGGCTATAGCATTTGCCCTCGAGTTTTGGGTAGAAGCAGAACTAAAATACACTCCCAGACCTGTACCATAAAACAAGGTCACTACTGAGAGGTGAGATCCACAAGTAGAAAAAGCTTTATGCTTTCTTGCACCTGTTGAAATTCTCAATATGGAGGATACAATCTTAGAGTAAGAGAAAAGGATCCCAGTGAATGGAATAACAGCCAGAAGTCCAGTTGCAAAATACATCACTATGTTATTGAGAAAGATGTAAAAATAAGCAAGTTAGATCACCTGATTAATTTCACAGAAAAAGTGGGGGATTTCCAACTCTGTACAAAAAGACAATTGCAAAACCATTAAGCCATGTAAAAGAGAGACTAAAACAATAAATAACCAGAATGCCAGCAGCAGGAGGCCACAAAGCTTGGGGTTCATGAGGACCATGTAGTGCAGGGGGTGACAGATGGCCACAAAGCGATCATAGGCCATCACAGTCAAGAGGAAGTTATCTAATTGTACTAAAAGCATGAAAAAATACATCTGGATAATATAATTTTGCTTTCTGTCTGGATCTTCAGCAGCATCTTTGGGACAGTGACGGAGGTGAAACAGATATCTGTAAAAGACAGGTTAGAGAAGAATAAGTACATGGGTGTGTGGAGGTGGGAGTCAGAGATGATGGCCAGGATGATGAACAGTTTTCCAATGAAGGTGACCAGGTACATGGACAGGAACAGCCCAAAGAGAAAGGGCTTCACTTCAGTATCTTCTGAGAGACTCAGGAGGATAAATTCTGAAACATGTGTTTGGTTTTCTGGTTTCATGAAGCTGTTAATACTACTGGAAAAGAGAGCAGAGAAATGCAGATTTAGCCGTAATCAGCAAGCAGCAAATTAACATAAATTATATGGTTTGTAAACCCATTAAGTTAATAATTTATTAGATAGATAGATAGATAGGGCCCCTTATCTGAAAATACCAGGGAAACCAAATCCTCTTGCATCTCCTTGATGCTGTTTCTAACTTGCCATCCTTGTCCATAGTTGTAAACATTTTCTCACAGCAATCCTTTCCACTATAAATTCTCTTAGGATTGATTTCAATCAACAAACATTTTGACTGATCATTTTGTACCTTGTGATGAAAAAGTTGGGGTAATGGATATTAGTGTTGGTTGCACAATATTCTGAATGTAATTAACATTACCAAATTGTACTCTTGAAAATGGATAAAAAGGGAAATATTAAGTTATATAACAGTTACTACAATAAAAAATGAAAGTAATTATTTAATTAATTAGAAGTAATCTTGTTTAAGGTACATAAGAGTCAATATTTAAAGATGCCATTTCTTTCCAACCTGATCTTACATTCAACTCAATCCTGTTGTAAATGCAAGGGAATAATTTTTAGGATATTGACAAGATAATTCTAAAATTTATATGGAAAGATAAAAAAACCTAGAAAACTAATATAATACTGAAGAAGAAGATGAACGTTTTAGGAAATATTCTACCTGATATTATCTAGCTAGCTTAAACAATACTGAAGAAGAACAAAGTTATAGGACTACACTAACTGGTTTCATGATTTACTCTAAAAAATAATGAAACATTGTTGACTTGTTGAAATAGACACATAAACTAATGTTAGAGAACCCAGAAATAGATCCACACAAATGCAGTCAGGTGATCTGTGACAAGAAGAAAGGCCAATTCAATGGAGAAAGTGTGGGCTTTTCAGCAAATGTTGCTTTAACAATGTGATACACACATGCAGACATAAAAGAAATTATACACAGATTCTGTATATTTCACAAAATTAACAACATGAATGACACAATTATATGTAAAATGCGAAGTATGAAGCTTCTAGTATAAAACATACAAGAAAATCAAGGGTCAGTGGTTTGTCAATGAGTGTTTAGATATAGCACCCAAAGCATTATTAATGACAGAAAAAAATGTATAAGCCATACATTATTAAAATGTAAAACCTCTGTCTGTGAAAGTCATTGATAAGGGAATGAAAACAGAATCGACATACCTGGGGAAAATATTTGCAAAACATATTTTATAAATTTTTTGTATTAAAAAATACATAGAACTCTTAACATACTACAATAAGAATACAAACACCCTATTAAAAATGGGCAAAATATCTGAGTAGAATCTTAACCAAGAATATACAGTTGATAAAGAAGCATACACAAAAAGATGCTCAAAATTATGTGTCTTTAGCGAAATGCAAAATTAAAACTGCAATGATATATCATCACATCCTTATTAGAATAGCTAAACACCTAAACACTGAGAATACCAATTGCTCATGAGGATCTGAAGCAATATGAGTCTCATTCACTGCTAGTGAGAATACAAAATGTACAAAATGGTACAGAAGGCAGTTTAGAAATTTCTTGTAAAACTAAAAATAGTTTTACCATACAATGCAGCAATTGTGCTCTTAGGTATATGCAGCTGA
Organism: Cabassous unicinctus; assembly: GCA_029593785.1. NCBI lineage: Eukaryota > Metazoa > Chordata > Mammalia > Cingulata > Chlamyphoridae > Cabassous > Cabassous unicinctus. Next base: position 10,667 of record JAQZBX010030864.1, read on the forward strand.
TTTGAAAATATGATTACACACACAAGAAACACATATGAATATTTATAGGAGTTGTATTTTTACTCTCCAAAATCTGAAAGCGACCAAGATGTCCTTCAATAGGTGAATAGATAAATACACTGTGCTATATCTCTACAGTGGAATATTAGTCAGTGATTAAAATGAAATTGTACATCCAGCAACAAAAGAAAGGTTGAATCTCAAATGATTCATGCTAAATAAACCACTCTAAAAATGCAGCATATATATGATTTCAATTATATGACCTGGATAAGGCAAAACAAAACAAAAAAAATAGAATGATATTTGTTTGCCAGAGACTTAGGGAAAGAGGAGGGTTGAAAAGGTGAAGCAGATGAGAATTGTTAGATGGGTGAAACAATTCTTTATAAAACTGTATTTGTAGAACAACTTCATTTTTCTTTTTCAGTATATCTTTGGCGATTTGGGGCGTCTTACTCTTCCAAATACATTTTGTAGTTAGTTTTTCCAATTCATTAAAAAATACAGTGTTGTGTTTTATTGGGATTGCATTAAATCTGTAGATTAGTTTGGGTAGGATAGACATCTTGATGATGCTTAGTCTTCCTATCCGTGAACAGGTAATATTCTTGCATTTACTTAAGTCTTCTTTGATTTTCTTTAACAATATTGTGTAGTTTACTGTATATAAGTCCTTTACATCTTTAGTTAAATTTATTCCTAGGTATTTGATTCTTTTAGTTACTATTCTAAATGGTTGTTGTTGTTTTTTTATTTGCTCCTCAGATTGCTCGTTACTGGTGTACAGAAATGCTACTGATTTTTGAGCATTCATCTTATAGCCTGCGAATTTACTGAACTCCTTTATAAGTTCTAGGAGCTTTGTTGAAGATTTCTCAGGACTTCTATATATAGGATCATGTCATCTGCAAATAGTGAAATTTTTACTTCTTCCTTTCAAATTTGGGTGCTTTTATATATTTTTCTTTCCTCAGTGCTCAAGCAAGTAATTCTAAGACAATGTTAAATAGTAGTGGTGATAGTGGGCATCCTTTTCTTGTTCCCGATCTTAGAGGGTAAGATTTTAGGATTTCACCATTGACGATGATGTTAGCTGTGGGTTTTTCATATATACCCTTTATCATGTTCAGAAAGTTTCCTTCTATTCCTATCTTTTGCAGTGTTTTTATCAGGAAAGAGTGTTTTTTTGTTGTTGAATGCTTTTTCTGCATTGAGATGATCGTGTGATTTTTTTTTTCTTTCAATCTGTTTATGTGGTGTATTACATTGATTGATTTTCTTATGTTGAACCATCCTTGCATACCCAGAATAAAACTCACTTGGTCATGTTGTATAATTCATGTGATATGTTGTTGAATGTGATTAGCAAGTACTTTGTTGAGGATTTTAGCATCTAGGTTCATTAAAGAGATTGATCTGTAATTTTCCTTTCTTGTGGCATCTTCGTTTGACTTTGGAATTAGGGTAATGTTGGCATCATAGAATGAGTTAGGCAATGTTTCTTCTACTTGTATTTCTTGGAAGAGCTTAAGCAGGATTGGTGTTAGCTCTTTCTGGAATGTTTGGTAGAATTCAGCTGTGAAGGCCTCTGGTCCTGGGCTCTTCTTAGTTGGGAGGTTTATGATGACTGAATCTATCTCTTTACTTGTAATTGTACTGTTGAGTTCAACAATTTCTTCTTTCGTCAACACAGGCTGCTTGTGAGTTTCAAGGAATTTGTCCATTTCCTCTAAATTATCATTCTTGTTGGCATATAATATTTCAAACTATCCTATTATGATACTCTTTAGGTCTTTGGGGACAGTGGTGATATTCTCTTCCTCATTTCTTATTTTGTATATTTGCATCTGTTCTCTCTTTTTCTTTGTTAGTCTGGCTAAGGGTTTGTCAATTTTATTAATCTACTTGACAAACCAGCTTTGGTTTTATTTTTTTCTAGTGCTTTCTTATTTTCTATTTCATTTAGTTCAGCTCTAATCTTTGTTATTTCCTTCTTTCAACTGCCCTTGCGGGTAGTTTATTGTTGTTTTTCCAAATCCACCAGGTGTGCAGTTAGGTCTTCAATATTAGCACTTTCTTCTTTTTTGATATATGCATTTATGGCTATGAATTTCCCTCTCAGTACAGCTTTGGCTGCATCCCATAATTTTTGATATGTTGTGTTGCTATTTTCATTTCTTTCAAGGTAGTTACTGAGGTGCCCTGATTAGGTGCATAAATGTTTTTGATTGTTCTTACTTCTTTAAAGATTACCCATTTTACTAATATATAGTGTTCTTTGTCCCATACAATAGGTTTGCATTTAAAGCCTATTTTGTCCGATATTAGTATAGCTACTCCCGCTGTTTTTTGGTTGTTGTTTGCTTGTAAAATTGTTTTCCAGCCATTCACTTTCAGCCCCCTTTAATCCTTGGGTCTAAGGTGGGTTTCTTGTAGACAACATATAGATGGGTCATATTTCCTTATCCATTCTGTCAATCTGTGTCTCTTGACTGGTGAGTTTGATCCATTAACATTCAGTGTTATTACTCTCAAGGAATTTTCTTACATCAGCCATATTTTCTTTGGGTTTATGTATGTCATATGTTGTTTTTATTTCTCTTTTTGAATTTTTAGTTGTTCTTACACTCCTCCAACTCTCTCTCTCTCCTATTTTTTCCTTTCAACCTGCAGAACTTCGTTTAGTATTTCTTGAAGGGTAGGTTTCTTATTGGCATACTCTTTTAATTTCTGTTTATCTGTGAATATTTTGAGCTCTCCAACATTTTTGAATGTCAGCTTTGCTCGATAGGGAATTCCTGGCAGGAAGTTCTTTTCTTTGAGTACCTTGACTATGTCTTACCACTGTCTTCTTGCCTCAATGGTTTCTCATGAGAAATTAGCACTTAATCTTATTGAGCTTCTCTTGTATATGATGGTTCTCTTTTCTCTTGCTGCTTTCAGTATTTTCTTTTTGACTTGAGCATTGGACATTTTGTCAAGTATATGTCTTGGAGTAGGCCTATTATGATTTGTGCTGTTTGTGGTGCACTATGCTTCCTGGACATGCATGTACATCTCCCTCAGTAGAGTTGGGAAGTTTTAAGCCTTCATTTCCTTCAACACTCCTTCTGTTCCCTTTCCCTTCTCTTCTCCCTCTATAATGTGAGGGAGAAGACATTATAATGTCTATAATGTGTATGTTTGTCCATTTTATGTTGTTGTTTAAATTCCTTAAGTCCTTGCTGGATTTTTATCTATCTATTCTACTATTTATTTGATTTCAGATGTACCATCTTCCACATCGCTAATTCTTTCTTTTGCTTGTTCTAATCTGCTGTTATGTGATTTCAGTGTCTTTTTGATTTCTTGGATTATGCCATACATCACCATCATATCTGTTATATTTTTATGTATGTTTACAATTTCTTCAGTATGTTCTCCCAGTGTCTTCTTAATAGCCTTAATCTCTTCCTTCTCTTCATTAATTTTGTCCAAGATATTTGTCTGGATAGCTTTGATTAGCTGTTCAATGTTCTGGATCTCTTTCTGGTTTTTAGTTTGGTCATTGGACTTGTCAATGTCTTCCTGTTTCTTAGAATGGTTTGTAATTTTTGGTTGCCCTATGCTCATCATTCATCTTGACATGTTTATTCATTTAATTAGATTCTCTCTTTGCTCTACAGTTTTGTTAAGCTGCTGGCTTTGTGTGTGAGTTAAGTTTTCTCTTTGATACTTTGTTCTTCTTGCTTTATTTCCTTGCTATTATCTATGTTCCCTTGAAGGAAAAAGATTATATCCAGAAAAATTGAAAGAGGTAAGAAAAGAAAAAGGATAATAGTTATAATAATAAAAGTTAAAAGATGTGCCATATAAGCCTTAGTAAAATGAATATTTAACTCAAGTAAGCCGTGTAGAGAAATAGGAATAAAAAAGTGGAGCATCTAAAATGAAATGGGAAACCGAATAGAGAAAAATATATAGAATGATTTAAAAGTCCAGAATGATGGGGAGAGAGAGAAAGAGAAAAGAAAGGACAGAAAGAAAAAAGTTAAGAGTAAGAAAAGAAAGAAAACAGAATTGACAAGATAGAGATCAAAACCAGTAAAGTTGAGGACTAATAAAAAAAAAAGGTGGAATGTAAGAACCACAACAGAAAACAGAAGATAGAAAGATGAAGGAAAGAAAAGAGATAGCATTGGTAGACAAAATCAGTATCCATAGAAAATGGGAAATCAAGGAAGAAGAAGCACAGCAAAGAAGAAACAAGATAGCAGCACCTAATTTTTAAAATGGGTGAGGGGAGGAAAGAGGAAAGAAAACCAAGAAACAAAAGAAAACAAAAACAAAAAAACACAATAGCAAGCAGTCAAACATAGCTAAGGAAGAACAGTGTTCTTTCTTGGGCCCTTGTGGAGTCTCTCAGGCTGCCTGTGTTCATCAATCAATTATTCTGTAGGTTTCTCTCTGCAGGTATTGAGGCGGGTTTTAGTGAGTAAACTAAATTTTTTTTATGTAACTTATTTTTTTTGGAAAAATAAGGGACCCAGAAAAGCTAGTACAAAAATAATGTCTATGTTTTCCCTGTCCTACCATATCAGCTGGATGTTTGATATCCTGGTGGATCACTACTCTTAGAGGAGCCAGGAATCGAACTAGGGACCTCATATATTCAAGGCACAAATTCCTCCACTGAGCTACCTTTCTAATTGGGTCAGTTAGCTCTTCAGGAAGCTATTCAGTCACTTTCTCCTGGGCAGGTTTTATTCTCCTAGGGCAGCAGGATTCAGCAGGCTGTATGAGAAGATCCCCCCTCCCCTCTCCTGGTCAGGTTGAGTTCCATTTTGAAATTCAAATGGGGTACTGATGACTGAGTACACCACACCAAAATGATTTTCAAGCCTCTTCTAGACCACCCCCTCCTGCCAGGGGACCCTAAATAGGCTCTTGAAAACTTATTAAGGGCTTCCCATTGCCTGACTCCCTTAAGGGAGTTGAAATTCTGATAGCCCTCAGTGTAGAAATATTAAATTTGCTGACTCTGCCCTCTCTCAAGCCAAGCCTCTGTATCCCAGGACAGCTAGGTAAATCAGCCTTCCTCAGCAGATTCACCTCTCCCCTCAGCCCAGTGCCACTTTGAGCTGACCAGTGTGCTCCCCAAATCTTTAAGGGGATCCATGCAACCAACCCCACAGAAAGGAGACCCCTCTCCACCCTTTGTCAGAACCCTCCCATGTTCAGAGAATGCTCCCTCTTGCTGGGTGCCCCTGGAAAGTCAGGGCTTACCCTGGCCCTCTGCCATGATTATGGGGCTTAACCATCTGTGTTTTACAGGAATGGGGCTAAAAACTCACAGTTTTATCTTAAGCACTCTATCTCCCTGTCCAGCTCCCTCCAGATCGATGCCCCAAATGCTCTTGCTCCATGCGCTCCCAGAAGAGGTCACTTGGGCAGGATCCTGTTCCCAATCAACTGTCTTTTGTGAGAGAAATGGTGAGCATCCCCTTAAACCAATGCCATTTTGCCTCTCAAAGATACAGTATTTAAGACAGTTAATCACTGATATTAAGACAACTCTCCTAAATCAATTTAAAAAATGGAAACAAAATATGTCTGAAGAGAAAATGGATATTAAGAGGACACTGTGTGAGCATAAAGAACACTATGAATGCCTGCAAAGAAAATAACACCCCTTATAGGAATGAAAGATATGATTGATGATATCAAAATACATTAGAGGTTGTATCACAGCAATGCAAGGTGTTGGTGGAGGGGAGAAGTATGGGACCACTGTACAATGTTATGCATGTTTATTTTGTAAATTCATGACTTTTACTATACACTTATTGTTTATGTATGTTCATGTATGAATGATATACTTCAATAAAAATATATTACTAAAAAATAAGCTGCCAAAATACATTAAAGGTGGCTAAGAGCAGATTTGAATTGCTGAAAGGCAGTATTACTGATTTCAAATACAGAACATCTGAACTGGAAGAGACAGGAGAACAGAAACAGAAGAGAATGGAAAAAATGGAGCAGTTTCTCAGGGAATTGAATGACAACACGAAACACAAAAGCATATGCATTATTGGTTTCCCCAAAGGAAGAAAATGGAAAAGTGGCAGAAAGATTATTTGAGGAATTAATGACTGAAAATTTCACAACTCTTATGAAAGACATAAATATGAATATCAAAGAAAAACAAAGCACACCAAACAGAATAAATCCAAAGAGACCAACTCGGAGATACCTACTATTCAGAATGACAAATATCAGAGATAAAGAGAAGATTCTGAAAGCAGCAAGAGAAAAACAAAGCATCACATACAAGGGAACCTCGATAAGAGTAACTGCAGACCTCTCATCAGAAACCATGGAGGAAAGAAGAAAGTAATATGATGTATTTTAGATACTAAAATAGAAAACTGCCAGCCAATAATTCTGTATATGACAATGCTTTCCTTCAAAAATGAATGTGAGTTCAAACTCTTCATAGAGAAACAAAAACTGATAGAATATGTTACCACAAGTCCAGAATTACAAGAGATACTAAAGGGAATGCTGCATCCTGAATGGATGAAACAAGGGGGAGAGACATGAAGAAGAGAGTAGAAATGAAGATTTTTAGAATGTGCAAATTAAAGAATAAAAAGACAGACAATATTACGATATGACAACAGAAAGCAAAAGGTCAAAATAAATGAAGTATATTTTGCATTTACAGTAATAATATTGAATTCTAATGGATTGAACTCTCCAATCAAAAGACAGACTGATAACTTGGATTAAAAAATGAGCCATCTATATGTTGTCTACAATAGACTCACTTCAGATGTAAGGACATAACCAGGTTGAACAAAAAAGGTTTGAAAAATATATTCTACACAAATAGTAATCAAAAAAGAGCTGGAACAGCAATACTAATATTGGACAAAATAGATTTTAAATGCAAGCTACTCTAAGGGATGAAGAAGATCATTATATATTAATAAAAGGAGCAATTCAGCAAGAAGAAATAGCTATAATAAATATTTGAGCACCTAATCTCAGTGTCAAGATATTGAGACACACTGTAAAAGATGAAGGGAGAGATAGATGTCTCTACAATAATAGTTGGAGACTTCAATACACTACTCTCAGTATTGGATAGAACATCTGAACAGAGGATAAATAAAGGAAAATCTTAAATAATATGATAAATGAACTAAACTTAACAGATATCTATAGAATATTACTCCCCAAAACAGCAGGATATACATTCTTTTCAAGTGCTCTTGGATACTTCTCCAAGATAGACCATATTTAGGGTCACAAGACAAGTCTCAAGAAATTTAAAAAGGTTGAAATTAAACAGAAAACTTTCTCTGATTATAACTAAATGAAACTGCAAATCAACAAGGCAGAAAATGGGAAAGTTCATAAATATAGAGAGATTAAACAACACTCTCTTAAATAATCAGTAAGTCAAAGAAGAAATTTCAAAAGATTCTGAAAACATCTGGAGCTGAATGAAAATGAGAGCTCAATATATCAAAACGTATGGGACACCACAAACAAGTGCTGAGAGGGAAATTTTTAGCCCTCAATGCCTATATTAAAAAAGAAGAAAGAGGTAAAATAGAAGACCTAACTGAAAACATGGAGAAAATAAGAAAAAGAACAACAAAGTAATGCCAAATGAAGACAAAAGAAGGAAATAGCAAAGATCAGAGAAGAAAGAAATGAAATTGATAACAAAAAAATAGAGAGAATCAACAAAAGCAAAAGTTTATTCTTTGAGAAGACCAACAAATTTGACAAACCCTTAGCTAGACTGACAAAGAAAATGGGAGATTAAATGCCAATAAATAAAATCAGAAAGGAGAGGAGGCATTAACACTGACCAGTGAGAAATAAGAGAGATCATAAAAGGATACTATGAACAAATGTATCCTAAAAACCTAGACCATGTAGAAAAGATGGACAAATTCCTAGAAACACACAAAACAACTACACTGACCCTAGAAGAAATAGAAGACCTCAACAAACTAATCACAAGTAAAGAGACTGAAACAGTCATCAAACATCTGCCAGAGAAAAACAAACCGTGACCAGATAGCTCAGGGACGAATTCCACCATTCGTTCAAAGATGAACTACTACCAATCCTGCTCAATCTCTTCCAAAAAATTGAACAAGAAAGAATGCTACCAAACTCCTTTTAGTAGCAAACATCACCTAATACCAAAACCAGATAAAGATACTGCTAAAAAAAAATTTTATAAACCAATTTCTCTAACAACTATAGATGCTAAAATCCTCAACAAAATACTTTCTAACTGAAACCAAATGCACATTAAAAGAATTACACACCACAAACAAGTTGCTTTTATCCCAAGTATGCAAGTGTAGTTAAACACAAGAAAATCAATTAGTGCAATAAACCACATCGATAAATTCAAGTAGAAAAATTATTTTTCCTCTTTATCGATGCAGAAATGGCTTTTGACAAAATACAGCACTCTTTCTTGATAAAATCCCTCCAAAAATAGGAATAGAAGGAAACTTTCTCAATATGGTAAAGTGCATATATGAAAAACCTACAGCTATCATTTTACTCAATGTTAAAAGACTGAAAACTTTCCCACTGAAATAAGGAATGAGAAAATGTTGCCCACTGTCCCAATTATTATTCAAAATTTGGCTAAACATGCTAGCTAGAGCAATTATGCTAGACAAGAAATGAAAGGCACCCAAATAGGAAAGGAATAATAAAACTTTCACTATTCACTGATGACATGATCCTATATATAGAATCCCCTAAAAAATCCGTAGCAAAGCTACTATAATTATGAGATGAGTTCAAAATGGCAAGATGCAAGATTAATATGCAAAAATCAATCGTGTTTGTCTATACTACTGATGCACAATATGAAGAGGAGATCAGAAAAAAATCCATTTATCATAACAACTAATACAATCAAATATTTAGGAATAAACTTAACCAAAGATAAAGGGCCTGTATTCAGAAAACTACAAAATACAAAATATTGCTAAAAGAAACTGAAGAAGACTTAAATAAATGGAAGGATATTCTGTGTTCATGGGTTGGAAGACTAAATATTGTTAAGATGTCAATACTACCCAAACTGATTTACAGATTCAATGCAATCCCAATAAAAATCTCAGCAGCCTTTTTTTGCAAAAATCAAAAAACCAATAATCAAATTCATTTGGAAGGATAAGGTGCTCTGAATAACCAAAAATGTCTTTAAAAAGAACAAATTTTGAGGACTCTCACTTCCTGACTTTAAAGCATATTACTTAGCCACAGTTGTAAAAACAGCATGGCACTGGCATAAGGACAGGCAAATTGACCAATGGAACAAAAATAAGGACTCAGAATTCAACCCTAACATCTACAGTCAAGCAATTTTAGACAAGGTTTTTAAGACCACCCAGCTGGGCCAGTAGAGTTTATTAAAAAAATGGTGTTGTGAGAACTGGATAGCCATATCCAAAAGAAAGAAAGAAAAATCCCTATTTCACACCTTATACAAAAATTAACTCAAAATGGATCAAGGACCTAAATATAAGAACAACCACCATGAAACTCCTAGAAGAAAATGTAGGAAAATATCTTGAAGATCTTTTGGTGGGTGTTAGTTTCTTAAACCTTAAACCCAAAGTACTAGCAACAAAAGAAAAAAATAGATAAATGGGGCTTCATGAAATTTCAACACTTTTGCACCTCCTTTCTTTCAGTTCTTCTGAACCTATTACTAAGAATGGGATTGCTGGATCATATGGCGGTTCTATATTCAGCTTCTTGAGTTATCATCAAACTGTCTTCCACAGAGTCTGCACCATTATACATTACCACTAACAGTAAAGTAGTGCTCCTGTTCTTCACATTCTTTCCAGCCCTTGCAGTACTCTGCGTTTTTTTAAATAACAGTCATTCTATAAGGTGTGAAATGGTATCTAATTGTAGTTTTGATCTGCATTTCCCTAATAGCTAGTGATGTTGAGCATTTATTTCATGTGCTTTTTGTAAATTTGTATTTCCTTTTTGGAAAAATATTCATTCAAGTCTTGTACAAAATTTTTAATTGGGTTGCTTGTCTTGTTATTGATGAATTGAATGATCTCTTTATATTATACGTATATCAAACCCTTACTGGATATGTGGTGTCACCGTAGGCCTGGCTATTTCCAATAACAGGGCCCACCCTCTCTGGCACCACAAAGGAGAAACTAGTTTCTCAGTGAGAAGCCAAATTATTACAGGTGCACAAGGAAAGGACTAGGGGAATCTACGCCAAACTAGTTCAAATTCAGAAGTGGAGCTAGGGTTTTTAAACATATACATTTTTAATTACAGGAATTGTGAATTTTTAAAACAATCATGCACATGTGTAGAATTATCATACAGCACCACTTCACCAACACACCACACCATTGTGGAACACTTGCTACAGATTATGAGATAAAATTATCAGACTATTACCACTAACTATGGTCCATAGTGAACATTTGGCATATTTTTCCATACCCTTATTAACACAATACAACTTTGGCATTGATGCAAGAATATTACAGTATTACTTTAACAATAGTCCATATCTTACATTAATTGCATTTTCCCATGCATCTCTACATTCCACCATCCTTCAATAGTGATGCAAAGGAGAGGGATAGGGAAGAAGTAAAACACAAATGCCAGGGATATTGTGTAGAGGATATGTGAATTTTTCAGTTCTGCGTTGCCTCAAACTCTTTCAAATTGTACTTGGTTTCAGTAGCTAATAAACCACAGTTTAGATATTGCAGTGCAAGTGCAAGGACTTCATGTTTTTGTTCTAGAACTTTTATTTTGGTCCTTGATCCATTTTCATTTAATATTTGAATGAAGTGTCAGAGTTCCTCTGTCTTTATTTTGGAAACAGATACCGAGTTCTTCCAGCACCATTTGTTTAATAGACTGTTATGGCCAAGCTGGGTGTGCTTGACAGCCTTGTCAAAGACCACTTGACTATATAAGTAAGGGACTATTTTTGAGTTCTTTTCTTTTTTTTTTTTTTTGAGTTTTTTTTTAATTTTTAAAGGAACTTTAGATTACATAAATATTACATCAGAAATATAGGGGCCACTTCCTTTATATTAATGGCTCCTATATTTTTGATGTAATATTTATGTAATCTATTTTATTGATATAAAGACAGTGGGTACCAGAGTTTCTGAGGGGAGGGAGAGTGAAGAATAGGTGTAACATAGGGGCATTTTTAGGACGTTGGATTTATCCTGCATGACATTGCAATGGCAGATACAAGTCTTTATACATTTTGTCATAACCTAAAATTTTGCGAGGCAGAGTGTAAATGATAATGTAAAGTATAGTCCATGGTTAGTTAGTAGCAGTGCTTCAATGTGTGTTCATCAATTGTAACAAATGTACCACACTAATGAAAGATATTGTTGGTGTGGGAAAGTTTGGGAGGGTGATGGGGTAGAGCATATGGGAATACACTATGTTTTTACACAATATTTATGTAAACTAAAGCCTCTTTAAACATAGAAAAGAAAAAAATATATGATTCCCATATACCCCAGCCCCTACCCCTCCCACACTTTCCTCCATTAACAAGAGGAAATGAGAGTCCTCCAACTTCCTTCTTTTTAAGACATTTTCTGGTTATTCAGGGCTCATTATTCTTTCAAATAAATTTGATAATTGGCTTTTACATTTCTGCAAAAGATAGCTATTGTGATTTTTATTGGGATTGTGGTTAATTTGTAAGTCAGTTTCAGTAGAATGGACATCTTAAAAACATTTAGTCTTCCAGTCCATAAATAGAGAACATCTGTCCATTTATTTAGTCTTCTTCACTTTCTTTTAGCAATGTTTTTAGTGTTCTGAATACAGGTCCTATATGACTTTGGTTATGTTTATTCCTAAATATTTGATTTTTTTAGTTGCTAATCTAACTAGAATTTTTTTCTGATTTCCTCCTTATTTTGCTCATCAGTAATGTATAGAAACACTATTGATTTCTTTTTGTTTATTTTAAAGAGCTTTTAGATTACCTAAATGTTACATCAAAAACATAAGGGATTTCCATATACCCCATCCCCTACTCTTTCCACATTTTTCCCCATTAACTTCCTTTAGTGTGCTACATTTGTTACAATTGAACACATGTTGATGCATTGCTGCTAAGCATCATCTACAATTTACATTATGTTTTACACTTTGCAAAAATTATATAGGCTTTGATAGAATGTTTAATGGCCTGTATCCATTATTGCTATGTCATGTAAGACAATCCCAATGTCCCAAAAATGCCTCATATTACACGAATTCTTCCCTTTTCCTCTCCTCTGAACCTCTGGGGACACTGGATTTTATTCATCAGAGAAATATCATGGAACAATCAAATGTCTAAAAATGTCACACCTTATACCTATTCTTCCCTTGCCCTCCCATCAGAACATTTGTCTTTATATCAATGTTACAAATTCTTCCATTACTAGAAAAATAATAAGTCTACTTTAGACCATAGTTGCAGTCCCACCTTATGTTTGTTCATTACATAATCTTGAGAATTTGGGGATTGTGATGCCCACTCTTCTTCCAATTGAGAAGGGTTTAGATCCCGTAAGGCAGTTGGATGGAACAGCCTTGCTTGCAGTTGTAGATATTGTGTTTTTTGGGATTGGTTTTGACCATAACCATGATTTTGTTAGGTGTCCTAGGTGAATCCAATGAACTGGAATGTGGATATTAGCTGCAACTCTGCTGAGATAGAAGGCTCAACCGGCATATGAATAGCTAGAAGATTTAAATCTCTGGGGCATATATTTAATGAGTTAGATGTCCCTAGAGAGCTCAGGAGCACCCTGTATTAGACACTGTATACTGCAGCAATCAGGGGTATCCTCCTGAGATTTGCATAAGCATAACCTCTAAAATGACCTCCCAACTCGCATTAAAATCTCTTAGCCATAAAAACTCATTTGTATTTTATAGTTTCCCCTTTTGTTCTAGGTCTTTTTCCAAATGAAAAACTAGTTCACACATTTTAATATTCCCTCAGTGCCAGGGAAGGTCATCCCTAGGAATCATATCCTACACTACGGGAAGGTAGTAAGTTTATATGTTGAGTTTCACTTAGACAGAAGCCACATTTGAGCAACAAGGAGGCTTTCAGGAGGTAACTCCATGGCAAAATATATTATACTAGGCTGAGTATTAATTTCACAAGAACAAGGTTCATAACTACAAGCATTAGTATCAATGGTTTAGCATATTGGTCTGTACTCCTTCCCTAGGTATTGCCCATGTACTCTACAGATCTTGTCACTCTATTAGAGTATGGAACAGGACCCACAGGACAGGTTTTAAATATTACTTCAGTTATTGTGTGGGTCCATACCCACTAAGACAACACCCTAAGACCACAAGAAAACTCTTATAATCCACAGAGGCATGCTCCAGGTGCATCCCTCCCCACTCATCCCCCATCACCAACACCTCTCACCAGTAATCATCCCTGCCAGAGTTGCAATCATTTTGCAATCCAAAAGCTCCCCCAAACAAAGACAATAATAAATAAATAAATAAATAAATAAATAAATAAATAAATAAAAAGTAAATAAAAAAATTTTGGATTGTCCCTTTCATCCATTATCTTTTATGTATATTAATAATTTCTTCGGAATGTTCCCCATTGTATTATTTTGTTTTCATTTATTTTCCAAGAATCATTAGGTTACAGAAAAGTCACATAGAAGGTATAAGTGATTCCCATACTCAACCTCTTCCTCCAAATTCCCTACCAACAACATCTTTCATTATTGCAGTACATTTTATACAATTGATGAACAAATATTGAAGCATTGTTACTAACCATTGTCAATGGTTTAGATTTTGGTTTACATTTTGAACCATAACCTTTTTTAGCTTTTTTCTTTTTTAAAAGATGCTTAGATTACATAAATGTTACACAAAAATCATAGGGATTCCCATGTTGCCCACTTCTCACACCTCCCACAACCTCCCACATAAACATCTTTCGTTAGTTGGCACATCACCTGCAATGGATAAACACATCCTGGGGCTTTGCCACTAAGCATGGACCACAGTGCACATTGTAGACCACACTCTCTCTCACACACTTCTGCATGTTTTATGCTGAAGTAAAATGGCCTATATCTTCCATTGCAATGTCACTCAGGATAATTCCCAAGTCCCAAAAAAGCCGCAGTACTACAGCTGCTTTTCCCTCTCACTGTCCACAAAGTGTCCAGTGGCCACTGGCTCCACATTAATGTTATAATTTCTTCCATTGCTTGAATCACAATATGTCTATAACAGAATACCAGTAAGTCCACTCTAGCCCATAACTCTTCCCCAAATCCTGAGTAGTCTGGGATGGTGATGTCCACTCCACCTCCTAGTGATAGGGGGCTTATATCCCACGGATAAGATAGATGGGATTATCCTGCCTGCAGCTGCAGACTCTCTCCATTCCCTGGGATAGCCGTTGTCCATCATCATCTCCCCACCAGGTGTCTTGGGTGAGTCCTTTGAGCTGTAGAGTAGGAGTTGTACCCCCACCGAGATTCTGGGCCTAGTTGGCCCATGGGCAGGCCAAAGGCTCCAGTCTCTGGAAGTACACCTACAAACTCCAACACCATATATAGGCTTGAATAGAAGGGAGTGATGGACCATGTGCAGGGAGGACTTATTTGAATCCAACTCTGTCACTCTCAGGAGCACAGATTCCAATGTAGAGCCCACTGTTAAGGCATCAATCTCTGGAGCTATCCACCCTTATATAGGACGTGGGTGTCTCCAGAGCCTTCAGGAGCTCCTCTAATTAGGGTGATATCCACTTTGGTGTTCGATGAGATCCTACTGAGGTGTGCGTAAGAGTTATCTCTGGAATGACCTCCTGACTCACTTTGAAGTCTCATAGCTATAAGAACTCATTTCTTTGCCTTTTCCCTCTTTTATTCAAGGTCTTTTTCCAGTCATATTGCCAGTTGGCACTTGGTAGCAATCCCTCATTGCCAGGGAATCTCATCCCCGGAAGTCATGTCCCACGCTGGGAGGAAGGTAATGCATTCATATGCTGAGTTTGGCTTAGAGAGAGGCCACATTTGAGCAACAAGGAGGTTCTCAGGAGGCAACCCTTAGGCACCACATAACAATAGGCTAAGTTTCAATTTTAAGAGCAAAGAGTCATATGGCTAGTCATCAATAACAAGAACCCAAAAGTGGATCATTCTCTTTAGCCAGACACTGCCCCGGCACTTAGGGGACTATTGCTGCTCCCTTGGAGAATGTGGCAGAGCTCTCCAGGGTGGGAATTCTGTATTCTTTCATTTATTGAGTGATTCTCCAACCACTGTGACCATGCCCCACCCCATGATCATTTGAACAATCTTTTATATATGTTCAGGTGAACTTCCTCCCATGAACCTCCCATCCCTGGCACCCCCCACCAATGATCCTCTTTTGCCCCCATTGTAACCCTTCTGTGATCCAAAGCGTCTTTAAAGTTGAAGCCCATATAATAGCCAAATACAATTAATAGGAAAGCAAAATAATACTGATAAGTTTTAATGTAAGAGATAAAATATATGAAAACTTTAAAAAAATACTAAAACTAAAATAAAATTAAAGGATTGGAATTATCAAAAAAAGGGAAAAATCAAAAAATTTAAAAAAAATTTAATCATTTTTCCTTTTATCACAGCAATATCGGGTGTCTAGTCTGTACCATGGCACATTCCCCCTCTCACGCCCCAGTGTCTCCCAATTTTTCACTTAATTTTTGAAGAAGTTTTACGACACAGCAAAGTCACACACAGAATGAAAGAGACTCTCATATACCCAACTTCCTCCCCCTTTCCTCAACCCATATTAAAACATTTTTGTATGTGGATGGGAGCA
>JAQZBX010030865.1:0-19708 GCA_029593785.1 Cabassous unicinctus
CCATGCCTAGGGGCACACATCCCACCATGCCCAGGGACACACACCCCACCATGCTCTGGATCACACATCCCACCATGCCCAGGGGCACACATCCTACCATGCCCAGGGACACGCACCCCACCATGCCCAGGGACACACACCATGCTCTGGGGCAAAGGCCCCACCATGCCCTGAGACAGGCCAGTCCAACTGGGAAAGTCTCCATTTATTTGCAATAGAGAAAATCAGAGACCTTTTGCAAGGAAAGGGGAAAACATTTATTGAATGTTGACTGTTCAAGCAGTATCTTATTTAACCCTCATATCAACTGCCTCAGAGCAGTAAAGTAAGTTGCCCACACAGCTGGTAACTGGTGAGGCTGGGATTTGAACTGGGGCAGTCTGCCTGCATAGCTGTGCAGTTCTTGAATGCTATATCTGCTTCCCCCTGAGTGATGCTGAGTCTTCTCTATAGCGCCTGGGCCACGTAGTCATGCACATCTCATTTTCTCTTCTTCCATATCAGGTAGCTCAATTCCTCCCAACCCAGGGCAGCGCTTTTCTTGCTACCAAGTTTGGGGCTCAAGGTAGCCTCGTCTTTGTTGCTGTCCTCCATTAGTATTAATCCTCGCCCTTGGGGATGCCCCTGCACAAGCTGGCTCCATTCTCCATAGAACAGCCTTTCCTGGGTTTGAAGACTGCTCCTGGAGCTCCTGCCGCCCCTCTTTTCAAGCTTGAGGTGGGGTTTCAGAGTCCCTTCTCCATCCCTGTTCCCCAACCCTCGGATTCTGAAAAACTGAGACACAAGAAAAAACTCCATAGGAATTTAGAAGCAGGCCTTATTTCAAATAAATTCAATATGTGAAAACAGACCAAAAGGTAACTTCACATCTTCTCCTGCTTTCCATGGCTGCACCGTGGGGCCTGGGGTCCCCTCAGCTCTGAGATTCTGTGGTTCCAGGAACCCCTTAGCCAGACCCTCCTCTCCCTTGAGATGGCTGCCTTGCCTCCTTCCTCCTCAGACCCCACGAACCCATGGATCCTGCCTTGCATCCTCTCCCCACCCAGTCCCCTGCCTTGGAGGCAGCTTGGCCAGCCCCACCGGGCCAGACTCAGCCCCACACGCGGACACCCCCTGCAGCCCTAATCCTAGACTTGTTTAAAACTGAATTATGAGCCTGTCGCTCGGTAGCGGGGAAGCCAAGGCGGAAGGGGATTTACTGGTTGCATTAAATCATGTGCTTATTGTTAAGTGAGCTGGTGGGCGGGAGATCCCCATGAGCACCACGTTCCCCGCCCCCACGTCCACCAAAGTGCCCATCTGGTCACCCACAAAGACCACCTCTGGGGCCCTGTCAGCTCCTGTGGGAGGCCCACACCAGTTCCCTTGGCTAACTCTCCCAACCCTGACCTGGATGATACAGAGGTGGGCAGAAGTGATTTTACTCCCATTGTAAGGATGAGACCTGAGGCCTCAGAGAAGGGAGGCAATTTGCCACCATCATACAGCAAGGAGGCGGAAATGGAACGAATGGGTTTCTTAACCTGGTGACCCACGCCCCTGATTTCCACAAGCACAGTGATACACGTAAGCATTGGGGGCACTTTTGGGGGAAGATGTTCCTTGGCTTTCATCAGAAAGGGGTGCACTGCCATACCAGGCTCTGAATCCTCATTTAGAGTCTAGCTCTGCCTGTAAGATCTCAAGGTCATTAAGATGAGACTTTAAAGAAAGAGCAGAGATCTGGCTTGGGGGGTGGAGGGAGGAAAGGCAGTGCCCCATACCTCCCTTCCAACTCTCACCCTACTCCCTAGGCTGGTGAATGCTTAGCGAGGGGAGACAGGTTCACAGCCCAATGTGAAATTCTAATCCAGGAAACACTCTGCCCCTGCCCCCACTCCCAGCCAGTGTCCCCCACTCACCTCCCAATCCCACCCGCCTTTCCATTGTTTGCTCTCTCATTCTGACCTCCCAGCCTACATTCCTAGCCCGTCCCCTCCCAGCCCACTGTCTCCAGGCATCCCCCACTCTCCCCCATCCCAGGTGCCCCTGGCCAGACCAATGCCTAGACCTGGGACACTGCAAGATTCGAGATTCCCGCCAGGCCATCTTCCCAAGCCAAGAGAACAGGCTGCTGGGACCTGCTGAGCCCAGGCAGCCCACAGTCCCTCTGGGTTGGTATTGGCAGGGCCTGCTGCCCTGCCCTCTTCCCACAGAGCACTCGTAGCTTTGGCTCCATTTAGCCAAAGTTTTTACAGCTTAAGGCTGGGGATGGGACGCCGCCAGTGAAGCAGACCTCCTCAGCATTGGCGGCCTTCTGCCTGCTAGGCATGAGCTGTGGTCTGGGCTGAACCCCACAGCCCAGCCCGAGTCCCAAGGGGGGATGTCAGTACCAACCGAATGGCACTGTAGGCATTAAAAAGTGTTCTTCATTCAGGAGAGTGAAGCCCAGAGTGCAGACCTGAGGTCACAGTTGAAGTTAGTAGCACAGCAGAGAAGATACCAGAAGTCCTCGTCCCCCTTTGGGGAGGTCACCTTACACACCCTGAGTCGGGGTGGGGGTCTGCCCAGGTTCTGTAGAACATTGGCAGAGAGACCTGGCCCCACTGACCTCATGGAGTTCTCTTTCTGTCCAGCTAGAGACTCTTTGCCACAGCTGGCCCTTCCCACCCCACCCATCAGGTCTGAGCTGCAGAGTTGAAGGGAGAGCAAATTTGCCTCCCCCCCCCGCCCCCTCCCACCACGGGTATTATAGTCGCCCCCTCAGAGGACAGCCAAAGCGGAGCTTTGTTGATCTGTGGGTTTGTCTCTCTGTTTAAGGAAAACTGGGGGGCTCTCCTTTTTAAGGGGTATGCCCACAGGGCTTTCCCCAGAAAGTCAGCACCCCAAGTGCATTGAGAAAGGACCCCAGTTTTCCCACCAGCTCTCAGAAGCCCCTAGCTGAGTGGAGCTCCTCCTGAGAAAAGCAGTGCCCTATGCTGAGGAAGTCCGACAATGGGAGGGGGGGGTCTCCCCTGGGGTTGGAGAGTGAGTGAGGAAAGAGGCTGCAGGGGAGAGCTAGGGTCCCTCCAAGTATCCTTCACGAGAGGGTCCCCACACCCCACTCCCGCTAGGACAGGACTGGGCATGGTGGGGATGTTAACAAACTTGGACCAAGATTTCAGGCATTTCCAAAAGAGGTGGTCAGTGATGAGGGAGCGGCTGGAAGGGAGGCAGGGGAGAAGTGCGGTAGGGAAGCAAAAGGAAAGAGCACATTAATTGAACTCTACATCTGTGAGGGCCATTGGCAAAGGCATTTTACATATCTAATTCTAACAACAGCGTCATGTTCCGTAGATGAAAACACTGAGGCTCAGGGAGGTTAAAGTGACTTTCCATCAAGATCACGTAAAATGAATGGCCCTTTAAGGTGCAATTCAGAGCTGGGCTCTGTGACCCCAAGTCCTAAACACTTGTTCCCCACCAGCTCCTTGAGAGCTGTGCCCATTTAGTCTTCCCCTGTATTCAGTACTGGGCTCAGGGTTTAACTCATAGTAGCTGATCAATAAATATGATCTTATGACTGGGCTTCATGAGTCAGGGCTCCACTTCCCTTGTTTGTAAAATAGAGCTGACAGCTTCCAAGGTGGACCTGCCTGGAGGTGATGCCTAGACCAGGGCCCTATGGAGGCCCCTTCCAGCCCTCAGAGCTTTCATCTGGGCCTCCCAGACAGCCATCCTGGTGCCATCTGAGCTCAAGAACACCTGGGAGTACCCATCTATGTCATCAATGACATGGGGAGGCAGAACGGCCACCCAGGTTCCTCCCAGCCTCCCAGTCTGTGACCCTAACCTGTGGCTGGGGACCACATCCTCCATCTTCCACCCTTAGACTGCCCCAGGCACCTCAGATTTATCAAAAAGTTCCCCCCAGAAGCTCATGAAGTCTAATTCATTTTATGTTTTGGGGGAAGTGCCAAAAATAAATGAAGGAAAATGTGATTTCCAGGGAAGTGGCTCAGAAGCTTCAAGTCCGTCCCTGCCCCTCCCTAGACACTTTAGCATGGGCAAACCTCTCCTCTCTCAGCCTCAGTTTCCATGTCAGAGAAATGCTAACCTCACAGGGCCATTGTGAGTCTCAGACAAAGCAAGCATCTGAAAGACTGAAAGATGCCTATGCAAGCAGGGAAGAGGTGTGTAAACGTAAGGCTTCCCGTTACTGTTTTAATGCCCAAATGGTTTGGGAGGCTTTTCTCTGGGGACAACCCCGCTCACAACTCCGCTCACTTGTCCCTGGGAAAGGTTTTTCATAAGTTGAGGTAACTATAGGAAGTTGATACGTTGCCTGGAGCAGGGCCTCGTGGTCAGTAAATGTTGGTGAAGAGAAGAAATGGAGGAATGTGTATGGGTGTCATGATCTGTGCTAGATATTGAGGTGGCAAAGTATGGGTGGGACTCCTTCTATGCTCCTTGGGTCAGCAAATGAAAGTTCCTGGAAGGCAGTTGTTGCATTTGACTTTGATAGATAGAAGGTTCTCGACAAGGGTCGTGGGGAGGAAAGGGCCAAGGAGAAATAAACCCTTAGGAATTGTGAGCCTTTTCAGGAGACAATGCAGACCTCTCCAGGCAAAGATGCCTCAGGAGGGGGAGAGGATGACACCGAAACTCAGGTCAGCCACCACCCTCCCCAACACTACCATTTTCTCCTGCTGCCTTCCTCCCCTCCCCTGCCCTGTCCCTGCCCCCTGCCCCCAACAACCTCTGCTGCAGCCAGAACCAGACCCTGGGTTTGGGACAGTGCAGGGAGCCGTGGGAAAAACAAACCTCAGTCAGCCAGATAATTAACTGTTCCTCTGTGACCATGGCCTCCCTGTCCTCTCCCCCTCACTGCCGTCCCCACCCCCATCCTGCAGGACAAGGGTTCCGAATACCCCAGCCACATCACCTCATTAATGTTAATGGGAAGTCCGGACATGAGCCTGGACGGTCATAAATTTCTCCATGTGAGAAAGGGTGAAAGAGTCTGTATTTGTGTGTACTACATGTGTGTGCACGTGTGTGCACCTCAAATGTGTACATAAATGTGCACTGTGTATGCACGTGTGCTGCTATGTTACCTATGTGTGCTTGTGTGTCACCCCTTTTGTGCTGTCCATAAGGCATGTGTGCTGTGTGAGCATGTGGGTCCTGCATGTATGTGCACTGCGTTGTTGCTGCATGTGTGTGTATGAGAGTGCACTGCCTGTGTGTGTTATTGGGTATGCATGCAGGTGTAATTGCATGTGTGTGTGTTGCATGTGGGTGCATGTGTGAATTGGAAAGTGCATACTGCATATATGAGTGTGCATGTGTGTACGCTTTAAAATATCTATGCACAGATTTGTGCCTTTGTAATAAATGTGTGTGCATTTATATCAAAATATTTAGGTGCCTAAGTGTACAAGTGTCCTACATGAGTACATGGGTGGTATGCACAAACACCTCTGTGGGCTTGTATAATAGGCAGCAGCTGAGTATCATAGCTAACTACATGAAGTGGTGTAGTAGTTAAGAGTTTACCCTATAATTTTTGTGTAACATTTATGTAATCTAAGTATCTTTTCAAAAAATAATAATAATAATTTATTTTAAAAATTTAAATATATATATATATGTGAGATCATTTGATACAATTAAAAAAACAAAAAAGGCTCTAGCACCAGATTGCATGTGTTCAAATCTGCCACTTACTTGCTGTGTGACCTTGGGCAAGATGTGTGATGTCTCTGGTCCTGGGCTTCCTCATCCCTAAAACATAAATAATAATTCGAATACCCCATATAATTGTTGTGAAACTAAATAATAATTCACATGAAGTCTTTAGAATAATATTAATAATATTATTAATAGATCTGTGTAAACGTGAAACATGCACGCCTGGGGATATGGGTCTGGGTATGTGTGTGCATGTGCACAGTAGTTGTTAGTCTAAGGGTATGTATACTCAGGTGTGATATCTGTGTCCATGTGGTTTGTGTGTCTTCCCACGCACACATCCAGGCTACTGGCACACTAACAGTGGAGAACACGCTCCACATTCCCCATCCAATGGGCTCGATGAAGGGGACTGCTCTGGGGAGAAAGGCTGGCTCCAGCATCCACACCCCGATGCCAGGACTCGGGATACACAGTGCACGCCACACACACATGTGTGCCGTCTGACTGGCACCGCTGACTACCCCGCGGGGTGACAATTCCAGCCAATCTCCAAATTCTTGTCAGTTCCGGCCCTAAATCTCTCAATTTGTCCAATCCCTTCTCTGCCCACCTCTCACTAAGGCAATAGCCTCTTGTCCCTCCTAATCCACTCTTCACACAGCAGGGAAAGTGATCTTTTAGAAATGCAAATCTCATCACCTCGATCACTGACCTGCTTAAAACCCTTTAATAGCTTTGCATTGCTCTCCGGATAAAGTCTGAAACCCCTTCCCCAGCCCAGGAGACCTATTCTGACCATCCCAGCCGCATCTCCCACCCTCTCCCGCTGTTCCCAGCTCTACTACCCCATGGAATTCGTCTTCCAGTTCTGCCATCGCGGCTTGCCCTCTCCCTCATCAGGGCCCCGGCACCTTCTGTCGGCTCTGCCTGGGATGCTTTCCTCCCCCACATCCCTCCAGGCTTCTCCCGAGGCCCCTCACCATCTGACTGGGTCAATCCCCCCAGATGTGTGCTTCCACATCACCCTATAATAACTCTCTCCATTGCCCTCACACACAGGCAATTAAAAAATTGTATTGCTCTGTCGTCCTTGTCTCCCCTGGGCGCTGTGAGCTCGC
Source organism: Cabassous unicinctus (assembly GCA_029593785.1). NCBI lineage: Eukaryota > Metazoa > Chordata > Mammalia > Cingulata > Chlamyphoridae > Cabassous > Cabassous unicinctus. The sequence continues at coordinate 6,774 of JAQZBX010030865.1, forward strand.
TGGGTGAGGTCGTGTCCGCCTCAGTCAGCACTGTGTTCCCAGGGCAACGCCTGCCCCCAGGTTGTCTGTCTGCGGGGCGCCTGCTGCGCAGCCGTCGGGCTGGTTGCTGACGATTCTGACATGAGGATGACATGGCCCCAGCTCTCAGGAAGTTCGCAGTGTCTTGGAGAAAGAGGCACAGAGAATACGAAGCAATTAGTTCACTTCTATCAGAAGTGAGGAGAGACGTCAGGGGAGGCTCCGGGACATCTTAAGATGCCAGGAAAGGGAATTCCGGGCAGTAGGAATAGCAAGAAAGGTTCAAAGGTAGGAAAGAGCACAGTGTGTGCAGCGTGCTGTGGCTGGAGCTTAAAGTATAAAATGGGGACCCCAGACACTTTTTTTTTTTTTAACCAATCAGACATCCATCAGCCACCTGGATGGCCCATCACCTGGATGGCTGTGTTGGGGGCACTCCTGCCCATCAGGCATCAGGGCAACCTCCTCTCAGCCACGTGTGCTGTTTCAGCTCAGCCTTTTTAAATGATGGAGCCAGCTTAAGGGCCCCTTGGACACAGCCCCCAACCCCCACTATATCAGCAGGAAGGAAAGGCCCGGAGAGGAGCAGAGATTTCCCCTCAAACCCACAGCTCACAGTGGCCGAGTTGAGGGGCTGGATTTCCTACCCGAGCCCAAATTGGGCCACCCAGCCTGCTCAGCGCCTGTGTTCCCAGGGGTCAGGGGTCAGGGGTCAGGCAGCTCCTTCCCTGGGAAGGCTCCACTTGCCTCTGGGTGGAGGGGCCAGCCCCTCATCCCGGCCCCAGGCAGGACTTGGGGCCAGGCAGCAGATTAGCTCTGGGAGGAGGCCCAGGCAGGACTAGAGTGGGGGTAGGGGGCTGGAGCTTTAATCCCCCTTTTGGTTGCAGTTGCTAATTCAGGCCCCAAGGGCCTTGCTGAGTTTGTCCTGGACCCAGCCACTTAATCTTATAATTCCTCCCAGCAAAGCCCCTTTGTTCTCCTTCTTGCATAAGGTGGCAGGAACTGCAACAGCCTCCTCCTGCTTGGCACCGCCCTCGTCACTCCTTAGGCTGGAGCCTCCATTGGTGGCCGCTGTCCCTTCACGGGCCCCCAGGAACTTTCCAGCGAGGATGTTAAGGCAGCTAGCTGCTATTAAAGCCACACTTCTGGATCTGTTACTCCCCACCTTTGGGAGGCCTGGCATCACACCCCATTGACCCTCTGTGCAGGAGGGATCCCCACAATGTGGCTTTTACTCACCTTGGAAAAAGGAAGACTTTGGCTGGCTCAGAGACACTTCCAGCTGCGAGGCGCATCCTCTGACCACCCAGGGGTGATTTGTCAGGGCTTCTCATGGTCACCAGGCTCAGCCTGGCTGGGGGGGGTCCCCTCTCCTCCTTCCCCACCCTAGAGTCAGGGCTGGCTTCAAGGGAGTACAATTTGTGCAGTTGCACAGGGCCCCATGCTCAGAAGTGCCTCACACTTGGTTTAGTGCTCAGCTATCACTGTCTTGAAATTCTTAATTTCTGACCATGCGGTCCTGGATTTTCACTTGGCACTGGGCCCTGCAAATTATGCTGTCCTTCCTGCCTAGAGCTTTGGAGCAAGCCCAGGAGACAACCAGCCTGGAAATCTAAGGAAACCTGGGTTTCAGTCCCAGCTCAGTGCTGGCTAGATGTATGAGATTAGGCAAATCCCCTCGGCCTCAGTTTCCCCAAGAGTACATCAGTTCAACTAACATTGATGGAATAGTAAACATACTTTCTGGCACTGCCCCAAAAGCCAAGCTCAACAGGGGCCTAGATAAAAGGCAGATGGTTGAAAGATAAATGAGAGAAGAGGGGAGAGGGGGTGTCCATGTTTGCCCATTTGGGCTCTTGCAGGTGAGTATTCAGGGAAGAGCTTGGTGCAAGGAGTTTGGGGAGAGCAGGTGAATGGTGCCTACCCTGGATCTTTGCACCCTTCCCTGGGGCCTGGACATTCAGGCAAGCAGAAGTGATAGTCAAGCTGGCCAGGGGCATCGAGGGAGGTTGATCCAGGTCCCATCACCCCTGTTGAAGGTGTCCCATGATGAGCTGAGCTCTCTCCAATATCATCCTTGCTGTTACTGAGGGGAGGGGTGGGCTCCTGCTTGTGAGAACATTGCGGGAACAACTACTCGTGTTCACTGGCCAGGGCAGCCCCTCTCCACCTTCTCAGACTCTGGAAGGATGGAGAGCCTTCCTGGGGCATGACCACTTCCACAGACAGTTCTCCCAGACCCAAAGATCCCAAAGGGTATCTATGATTCCCTGTCCAGCCTCCCTTCTCCCAGCTCCTGAGCTTCACCCTGTTCCCACTGGACACTGCATTCATCCACACACCAAGGAAGAGGTCCAGGAGGAGATAGTCCCTGCTCCTTGGCAGCTGTGGCCACTCTCACCTAGAATTCTCTATGGCAGGACCTCCTATGGGTTTCCTGAGGTGTCGGCCCAGCTTCCCCACCAGCTTGGAATCACTGCAGAGGTAGAGGCTGGGTCTTTGCACAGCCTAGGAGCTTCCTGGGGATGGAGGATTTGCTCTCTTTTCAACTTCCCCTTCAGTTGTTAAGACAGGGCTATACACATTTGGGGTGGGCAGAGGTCCCACCAGGTCTTGGGCCTTCAAGGCTTGTTATCCAGATACTACATGTGGGCCTGCTATACTCCAGCTTCCCAAGGGAAATAGACCTATTGTGAGCTCCAAAAGGACTAGGACCCTGCCCATCTGGTTCACCATTAAATCCCCAAGTCCCAGCACAATGCTTGGCTTATGGTCGGTACCCACAAATATTTGTTAAACAAATGCATGTCTTGAAGAATTAATAAATGAAGCAGCAACTGGAAGCTTCCAAATCAGAATCCAAGAAGGTCTTAGACCCTTATTCTTCCACATTTAACCAAATAGTTCTTCCCTTGCTTGTGGCTTGTCTTTGGAATTGGACCTGGTACCAAAGACACAAAGAGGGGCAGGAGTGCCCCTTGTCCAGAGTCTGAGCAAAGGCTGAACAACTTCTCCAGGGCCCCCAAGTCACAGCAACTCTCAGACTTCTAGAACACCAGGCTAGGAGGTACTCTGGACCATCCTAACTAAACTCCTCAGGTTCAGCTGAGGAGTCTAAGGCCTGGAGAGGGGAAAGGACTTACCCAAGGTCACGCAGTGAGCCATGGGGGAACCAGGACTAGAACCCTGACTACCTGACCAGTGTCCTTTCCTCCCAGTTATGCCAGGCCCAGAAGCCACGAGTCTAGGGTCACTCATGGTCAGGCAGGCCTGGCCTGGGCCCTGGGCCCTTGCTGTCCCAAGCAGTGGCTGCCTGGCCACCTGCTGGCCAGAATGCTTGGAACTGTCAGGGAGGTAGTAGGTTTAGTTTGTATGGAATCAGACGGCCTTGCACAACTGTGAGGCCTGCAGGAAGCTGAGCAGCTACCCCCCACCCCCATTTCTACCCCTGCTCTGGGGCCAGAGGGCCAGCAGGACTCAGGGGTCACAGGGCCAAGGCACAAGTCAGGAGGCATAACCCAGGCCCACTGTTTATGGTGAGGATAGCTCCCCAAGTTCTGTTATCAACCTTCTGCAAGGAAGGACATCACAGACAGCTGCTCAGGCAGAGATGGCGATGGTGGCCAGGGACCCAGGCCAGGAGACCAGGCTCTGGCCCCCAAGTTGCTCCGGCCCTCACCCTCCCCTGAGATGCATTCTCTGACAGGTGCCCATGTAGGAACTCTGCCCTCACCACCACTTGGCCAGTATTCGATTGTTCTACAGCCAAGGCAACTGAGGTCCAGTGACTCGCCAGAGAACTCAGTGAGAGATCCCAACCCAGATCTGTCTGGCTTGGAAGCCTTCTCCCTCTCCAAAATTTTGCAACTAAGTGACTCATGGCACTGTCCAGTTCTTATGGCCTACCTTCCCAGAGCTCTCTGTCAAAAGACCATGGGACCCACAGCCACAGGAATGACAGACCAGGCACTGATGCTAGTGGATGGCATCACATCAGCAGATCTGACCAGACCATTCCCTTCCAGCTAAAACTTTCTATGGCTCCCCATTACCCATAGGTAAGGTCCAGCTCCCTGCCACCCTACTGCAACTGGCCTCCACAGGCCTCTCCAGCATCAGCCAGACATGCTCCCTGCTTTGAACCTCAGGATCTGGCCCCACCCACCCCTGGCCACATGGTTTCTAGGCTCCAGGCTTATGTTCAGGCTATTCTCCTCCCCTGGGCAGCCCCCAGCCTCCTCCCTTGTCATGATTTAAGACTCAGATAAGGAATTCCCTTGCTCATGAAAATTTTCCTGCCTTCCACACCTCCCCAAGACTGAATGAGATGCCCCCCACCCCCAGCCCTCTTGATCTCCTGGCATACTTTTACCAAAGTAGAGAAAAAGTATCCACTTCTGTGCCTGACAGCCTGTCTCCACCATGAACCCTGCCTTATACCCCTGGATCCCAATATTTAGCACTGTACGTAGTGCCGAATGGATGTTCAATGAATGCTTGTTGAATGAATGAATGAGATGAAGAGATGCGCTGGGGAGAGGAGCCTCTGAAGTGGGAGGGTTCAGGGGATCTGGGGAAGCCCCCTGGCAGCTGGAGAAGCCAGGGGAATTCCCCATCTTTCTGGAAAAAATGGCCTGAAATCAACAAGGTGAAATGTAACTGGGATGAAGGTAAAATCTCCCTGGCCATATCTGGGTGGGCGGATCCCAGTGAACCTCGGCCCAACCTAGAGGTTGCCTCCCGTCCTCCCTACAGGAGGCTCTGGAATCTCTGGACTAGCCAGGGAGGGTGGGGCCTCCAGGAGCTCCTGGGCTTGTTTCCAGCCTTGTCTCAGTTCAGAGCAGCACAGTACCTCAAGCTCCTGCCCCACAGGAAGGCCCAGAGGTACACTCACTCTCAGAGGGAAGAATGGAAATGTTAGAGAAAGACTAATGCAACCTTCCAGAAGCAGGCCCTGAGCCCCTAAGGAGGGAGCCAGTAGGCTCCTCAAGATGACAGAAGCTCTGGGGCTCCAGGATTCTTAACCAGGGGGCAGGCGAGGGAGAGAAATGTGCTGCATGCAAAAGCATAATCGATATTGTAATTTTATATTTGGAAGATGAAAACTCACATACCCTGGCATTTCCATATACCAAGTGCGTCAAGACCAAGTTTGAGGCTGGTGGAACTATGCAGGGGAGAGCGGGCCCAAGCCCGGGAGCCATGGTTCAACAGTCGACCTGCACGGTTGGAGCAAGTGTTTTCTAAGGATGATTGTTTATAGACAATTGGTCAGTTATCACTAATCATGGCTGCCATGTGCTGTTCCCCTCTTAACACTATGCTAAGCCAGCATTTTTATATGCATTATTTTACATTGCCTCATTTCATGCTGTGATTATGCTTTGCTTTACACATCTATTCTCAAAGCTTGTCTTCTGTATGCTTGCTAACTTGCCAAGTACAAGAAAATACTTTGGAGGGTTAGACGGGTAAGTTTCATACACTTCTTACAAGACAAGCAAAATTTTAGCTTACTGGCAGATAAAGGTAAAGCAAAAACTCATCGTTACTTCCTCACAAGGTCTCCTTGGATCTTTTCTGAAAACATTTGCACACACCCTTTTATTCCTGAAGCCTGTAGATGCCCACCCTGCTCACTGGACTCATCAGACGGCATTATGGGTCATTCTCCGCAGTCTTTTTTTAACTTGATGAGCTTTTTGAGGACTGATCCCAAAAGCATGGTCTCAAAACCATGGCAGTAGACTTGTCAGAGAACTTCAATGAGAGTTCAGATTCCTGGGCAGCATCCAGCACCAATCTGCTCGAGTCTCTGGGGGTGGGGCCCAGGAAGCAGCCTTTTGCACAAGCTTCCTGGTCGATTCTCCTGTGCATTCATGTTTGAGAACCCCTGGCCTAAAGCATGGCAGGTATTCAGGAAAAGTTTGCAAAGTGAGCTACTGGTGAATGAGCTTCAAGAGGTGCAGTATAAACAGAAGAATCATCCGTGGAGCTGCTCAGTGCTCTTCCTGGCCATGGCGTTGGGCAAGGTTGCCTCTGAGCCACACACTGGACCGTGCCTGAGCACTGTGTTCGTCCGTACAGGCCTTGGACTGCTGTTCCTGGTACCTCCTGGAGCTGAAGTCAAGTCTGGGAATGATGAGGCTCCCCATCCTGTCCCTAGTAACTCCTGCAGGTGGGTACCCAGAGTCGGGTGGCCGGGGGATCAGCAAATTCTTTCCCCTCCAAACTGGTAAATAATATCCTTCTATGGCCAGTAGAGTCAGGGTCACCTTCAGTGGCCAAGTCATATAGGCTCAGTTCCAGTACAAAAAACACACCTGCCCCTCAGTGCCCATCGACCCCTAATTCTATGTATAGACTACCCCATTCCTGGGTACAGCCTGATCCTTGATCATGGGTATAGCATGATTCCTAATCCTGAATATAAACTGACCCCCTAAGCCTGTGTATAGATTGGCCTCTCGTCCTGGGTATAGACTGATTGTTGTTGTTTTTTGTTTTTTTTTAAAGATTTATTTATTTATTTATTGCCCCCTTGCTGCTTATGCTCGCTGTGTCCATTTTGCTTTGCGTTTTTCTGTGTCTGCTTGTCTCCCTTTGTTGGGTCATCTTGCTGCGTCAGCTCGCCACACTGCGTGGGCTGGCTTGCCTTCACCAGGAGGCCCCGGGAATCGAACCCAGGGCCTCCCATATGGTAAACAGGTACCCAACCAATTGAGCCACAGCTGCTTCCCAAGACTGACTGTTAATCCTAGGTATAAACTGATCCCTAATCCTTATTATAGACTGACCCTTAATCCTAGCCAAAGTCAATCCCTCTAACCCAGAAAACAGACGGACTCATAACCCTGGTCAGACCCTGATCTTGAACCCTGATTTCAGTCCCCCTAATCCTAGCCACAGACTGGCCCAACTTTGCATATATTGTCCATAACCCTGGCCACAGATTGAAACCCTGGGACTGGTCTAGGAGTAGACGGGGTGATTGGAATGAATGTCTTGCCAATGGAGGCCTGAGGGCCATGTCCACAAAAGAGGGATAGGGTTTGACAAACCAGAGTTTTGGCTGCTTCTGTCTTCCATTCCAGAGCTGGGGCCTTCGTGGGAACAGAGGGCACTGGAACAAGTGACCTTGGCCAGGCGCCTGTCCTCCACCTCTTCCTGCTCCTGTCTGGCTTCCCTGCCTGGGGCCCACACCCAGACCAGGCCTCCTGGTGGCTCATTAGGACAGAGCCAAACATGAAAGGGAAGATGACTTGTTCCTGCCGTAGGGCCCAGGAATGTGTAGGTATTATTAGTAGCCAGAGGCCTGGTGCGCTGTGGCCTTTCCACTCCCTCCCCACCTAGGTTGGACTCCAGGCCACAGGCAGAGCAGGGCAAGGGGCAAGCCCAGGGTAGGGTGCTGGCTAGGTGGACCATCTCAATGAGCTACTGGGACCTGGCTTCCCCCAGCTGCCAACAGGTAGGGGCCTCAGGTGCTCCAGTGAATAGAAGCGGAAGGGCAAAGACTAGTCCACAAGATGCTTCCAGCCCTCTATGAATGTTTCCCATTTCCAGGTGCTTTGGGGGAAGATTCCATCTTGGATCTAAAGAGAGGAGGTAGAGACTGCATTGTCTAGTTCCAGTAGCAGCAGCCTCCACATCCTGGCCACGGAAAGGATTTGGGTGAGGGGGTGACTCAGCCCTCTCCTCAAAGAGCCTCCATTTGATAGGGGCGTCACAACCTCAGTCCTTAAGGAATTCCTAATCTGAGGGAAAAACATAAACCCGGACCTCAGGGAGCTCCCAGTTTAATGGAAGACACAGAGACCCTAATTCAAGCCAAAAGCAAACTCCTATCCTCCCAAACACACACACACACACAGTGATGAAGATGTGTGTCCACAGGGCTACTGGAGACTGAATGGAGTGAGATAGGTCTAATCCAGGTAGTCTGCCTGGAGGAGATGATCCCTAAGGCTAGAGGAAGACTATGCCCAGCCCTAACTCACTGGTCCTGAGAGCACCCCAGCCCCAGAAACGTTCAGGGCCCAAGTTATTTCCTTCTCTGCAGCCCAGTGCCCAGCCCCAGGCCTGTGCTCCCTTCCCCCTGGGGAGTAGAGGAGGGGTGGGGGGTGGGAACGGGCCTCCCAGGCATTCCTCCTGCATTCCTGGGGCCATGCCCTCCTTCCTTCCTGCCTCGGCCTGGCTGCCCGAAACTATTTCAGGCTTGCAAAATCTGATCTTGTGCTCTCCTGCACACAGCCCCCAGGAAGGCAGAGGCCTGGGCTCCAGCCAGGGAACCCGCAGAACCCGCAGCATCCAGAGGGTTCTGGTCAATTGGGACAGAGGAAACTGGGTGACCTCTGGGGCCACCAGCCATGCAGGAGTTGGGGAGCAGAGAGGGTGAGGACTGGCCCACAGAGCCCCACTCCCCAGAGACTGTGCCCAGGGACAAGAGAGAAGCGGTGGGGAAGACAGGCAAGTAAGTGTTTGGGGGTCCAGCAGCAGCTCTTATCTAAGGCTCACCCCCTGCTCCCAGGCTCTGGCCATCATTCCCAGTTGACCAATGAGCGAACCTCTGAAAGGTGACTTTGCCCAAAGTTCACAACCAGGAAGACTTGAGAAGTTCCACCAAAGCTCTTCTTCGGGCAGGTGTCGTGTCCCTCCAATCTGACGCTCTGCATTGCAGGGACTGGACCCTGGCCTTGTGTCTCTGCACTAGCTCCCTCTCTCCAGGCCACCCCGAATGCCAATGAAGGCCAGCGTCCTTCCTCCCATCCCCACCCCCACGTGAACTCCTGCCTGGGTGTGACTCCCGCCCCTGTGAGCACACGGGTACACAAACGGCGGTGCGCCCCTCAGGAGGCCGCTGCTGTAGTTCAGGGTCAGGAGTCTGCACACTGGGGGTCTAAGCTTGGTTCTGCCACTGCCATTCCAGGTACACTGGGCACAACCCTTGCCCTCCCAGGCCTCAGTTTCCTCATCTGGGAAATGGGAATCATAATACCTCTTTTTCTCCGCGTGGGGGTTGAACAAGATGGTCGCGAAGGGCTCGTCTGATTCCGATGTCCCAGAGTCCTCCAATGCCAAGTTTGAACCTGGACTGCCGAGGGCTGCACTACTCCATGAACCTGGCATGGCCACCTGGGATGGGCCTCTTGCCTTCCTCCCCATTGGGGCAGGGGGTCAGAGGAGGCCATGCTGAGCGGTGCCCTTTTCTTCTCCTAGCCCCTGAGGCAACCCCCTTTAGTGCTGACATAGCTTTGCCTGCTGCTGACATCAGCACCCATCTGTTTGTGGTGGGAACAGAGGCCTCCTGGGGAAACAGGTTTGCTAAATCCAAGCCAAGAAGGACCTCCCAGCTGGGCTGTTGGGACAGGTTTGATAAATAGCCCCTGCAGGCGGGTGGTGCCTTTGGGAGCAGGAGCCAGGGATCAGAAAGCAGTGGCTCCCCCAGGGAACTCTTCACTCTCCCCAGCCACCCCACACCATGGTCAAGTTTCCATCTCTGGCTTTGGCACTTCCAGCTGGTTCTGAGCTACTCAGCCCATCATCCATCAACCATCTTTCCTCTAGCACCCCATCTCTTGTGTCACCATCTCCATCACTGCCATCTGTCATCTCCAACCATCAAAACCCCGCCAGCCCCCACCTTCCTCCTCCATCTTCATCCTCACCCCTACCATCAGCAGCATTTCACCCCATCCCAACCCAAAAGGTCACTATCTAATCAATCTCACTCCCTGGCTAATTCTTTTTTATTTTATTTTATTTTATTTTATTTATTTATCCCCCCCTTGCTGCTTGTGTTGCTGTGTCCATTCACTGCGTGTCTTCTCTGTGTCTGCTTATCTCCCCCTTGCTGTGAGGTCTTGCCGCATCAGCCCACGGCGCCGCGCGAGCCGGCCTGCCCTCACAAGGAGGCCCCGGGAAGCGAACCCAGGGCCTCTCATATGGTAACCGGGTGCTCTATCCATTGTGCCACACCCACTTCCTGCCATGAGGTTGCTGCATCAGCCCAACGCACCGCACTGCTCAGGCCGGCGTGCCCTCACAAGGAGGCCTCGGGACGCGAACCCGGGCCTCCCATATGGTAAACGGTGGCTCTATCCACTGAGCCACACCCGCTTCCCCCTGGCTAATTCTTTATGGAGCAAAAAAACTGTGACTTAAACGATAACCACCAAAAATCTGAACCCCAACAACTGTTCCTGGAGGCAACAAGGATCCCCTCTGCTGCTCAACTGGTTTCCCCTCCAACAGGACCTATTCATGGGGCCATCTGCAAATACTCAAAGGATGTAGACACTTCCTTTATTTAATCAGTCTGTCCCGGGGTGGGCTGAGGGTGTCCCAGCTGGATGCAGCATCCTCTGTAATCCCTCTGAGCAAGCACCTAGCAGCACACCTGGTTTGTTTAAACATAAGCTTTGCCAGGTGCTGAAGAACAATTAAAAGTGATCACAGTGGATCAGGCTTCCTGATCAATCTTACCTGTCTTAAGCTCAGATAAACCTGCAGAGGAATCCGCTTTCAAATCTTTCATTTCTGACAGTGGGTATGCTGGGTGTCCCATTGCACAGCCAGCTCGGATTGATGGAGTTCACACCCGCAAGAGCTTGTCTTAGTGTTCACCCTGCCAGTTGTGTCTGCAATTTAGAAATTGTTCAGGAGGATCTTGATTTGCATTTAGCTGTAAAGTAAACACACACACACACTAAGGGGTCCAAAGCCTAAGTTGTATCCAAAAAACTTATGTTGGATTCCTGGAACCAGCATTTACTCCTGTGTCTCAGCTTCCTCGTCTGTAAAGCGGAACAAGAACATCTGCCTCATGGGACTGGTTTGAGGGGGGGAGTATGTTAAAGAGCTCTTAAGGACCTTTTGTCAGGCCCAGCTTGACTACAGGATTTAGCAGAATCTGAATAATCATTCTAGAACACGGTCAGAGAAGCTGCACTTACTATCTTGTCTGAGCCACATAATTTTCAAAGTTCTTTTGTATGGGTCACTTCCAAAATGAAAATTAAGTTTATTCCTGACACTGTGGTTAAAACAGCATTGTGAGTTCCAATATTTCTTTATGAAACCAGTTATTTATTTTTATACTCCTTCTTTCTAGCTTTGATCTCTTTTTATCTTTATGATATGTTTGAGACACGACATTGTATCTGCTCTTCCCTTTGGCCAAAAGTAACTTGTTTGAACTTCCTTCTGTCACCATCATGGTCACTGAGGTCAGAGCACATCTCCGGGCTTGTGCAAAGAAGGAAGCAGATGCTCCCTTACCCACCATGCACACCCCTAGGCAGGAAAGAGGGCTCAGGCTGAGTCCTGCCGGGACAGAAGATCTGAGCATCAGAGCAGCAGTTCTCAATGTCTGGTCCCGGGACAGATGGACAGACGGCAGCATTCGTTAGACATCCAAATTCCAGGGCCCCACCCCACATGCACTGAATTGGACACGCTGGGGATGGACCTCAGAAATCTGCATTTTAACAAGCCTCCCAGGAGATTCTGATGCACGCTCAAGTTTGAGAACCACCACGTTAGAGAAGAGAAATCCTCAACCATAACCTGCTTGGACAGTGGACCGAGGGAGTCATTGGAAAAGAAAGGAAGGAGGAGGCACTGGCACAGGTCTGGAGGACTCTACTCTCGTGGGGAGGGGTGGGGAGGTCTGGGGTCTGGGAGAGGCGTCAGGAATCTTGAGACTTTTGGGGATGAGGGGGTGGGGGTAGGGAAGACATAACGTGCCTGGTTGCTGCTCAGGCCCCCTCGTTGGTGAGGGGTCCCAGCAGCCTTCCCCAGTTGCCCTGGCCCCTGCTTGCAGGAACCTCCGCCTTTCCCAGGCTCACGCTGAACTCGGTAATGCTGATACTCCCAGATGTGGTTTGGCACCCAGATCTGGTGACACCCAGAAGGCCTGAGCTCAAGGTGGCCAGACCTTGACTGGATGAGGATTCCAACCCACCGCCCTGCCTGCTGTCCTCCCTGCTGCCCCCCGCCAATGTGCCTGGACCTGGACCAGGCCTGGGAGCTACAGTGAAAAGATACAAAAGACACAAATCCTGCTCTCCAAGAGCCAGTCGATCTGCCAGGGAGATGAATACTGAAAGCCCTAAACCGCGCACCAGGCATCGCGCCGAGCTATTTGTGAACATTATAGGATTTAACGAGATGGTCACCCGTGAAATGGATGCCAACCCAGGGCAGGAAACTGTGAGCACAGAGGAGGGTAACTGGCCAGGTATGCCAGAGCTCAGAGGGAGAGGGCGGGGTGGGGTAGTGGGGGGAAGGTGGGAGGTTTCCCAGAGGAGGAGGCCCATTGGGGATTTAGAGGCAGGGAGGTAGAACAAGACAATGTCTTCTCTCTCTGTCTGTCTTTGACTCTCTTTGTCTCTGCTTCTCCATCCTCTGTCACTCTGTCTCTCTTTCTTTACCCGTTCTTTTTCCCATAAATAGTCACTCCATAAATGGTTAACCTTCCCTTATGCCAGACTATCATCCTGTCATTAAAACCCTATTGGGGGGAGCGGATGTGGCTCAAGGGATTGGGCTCCCATCTACCGTATAGGAGGTCCAGGGTTCAATTCCTGGGTCCTCCGGATGAAGTCAAGCTGGCCTGCACGGCGAGTTGGCCTGAGCAGAGAGCTGGCCCACGCGTAGTGCTAGCCCACACGGAGAGCTGGTGCAGCAAGATGACGCAACGAAAAGGGACCCAGAAGAGAGACAATAAGAGACGCAGCAGACCAGGGAGCGAAGATGGCTCAAGAGATTGAATGCTTCTCTCCCACTCCGGAAGGTCCCAGGACCGGTTCCCAGTGCTGCCTAAAGAGAAGACAAGCAGACACAGAAGAACCCACAGAGAGCAGACAGCGAGTGCAAAAACAATGGGGGAGGGGGGAAATAAATAAATAAATAAATCT
>JAQZBX010030866.1:0-26597 GCA_029593785.1 Cabassous unicinctus
GAATGGACACAGCAAACACAAGCAGCAAGGGGGGGATAAATAAATAAATCTTTTTTTTAAAAAAAAAAAAGAAGCTGTGTACCTGCAGAAAGACAGACTGAATTGTGTTCCATCAGTCTCCTCTCTGTCCTAGGAAGTCAAAAGTTTTGAATCCCAAAGGTTGGATGTCAGAAGTGTTTTCAGGACTCTGGGCCATTCTAACCCCTGGCCCCCTCCCTGCCCCCTGCATCTCCACAGCAGCAGGTGCTATTCAGAATGCAGTTTTAACGAGAACAACAAGGTGCTCCCTCAGTGTGGCAGAGAAGGAACCAGTCGGTTCTTCTGATGCCTTCACCTGGCCTCACCTGGCTTCACTGAGGACTGTGCTGAACACGGGTGGTGGGGTGTGGTCAAGGCAGCTCGAGATTGTCGAGATTGTTGTTGCTGCCAGTGGTTCCTTGTCTGTCTTCCTTGAAATTTCACTTGCAGTGTGAAACCTGCGTTGAAATAGCTTTTCCAGGTAATTCACCATAGACTTTCTGTTTTTAGCTATGTGAAAACTTCTGAGAAACTTGGAGAGTGGAATGAAAAAGTGACGCAGTCGGACCTGTGAGTGCCTGAGGCCCATCTCACCACCACTCTCCCCCTCTGACCTGCCCCTCTGACCTCCCCCTCCTGACCTTTCTCTCAAATGGCAGGGAGGGGCTGTGGTTGGTGGAAACCGAGCTTCAGTGTTTGCTATTTTTTTCTAATCTACTTTTTCTCCTCTCAAATACGAATGAAACAAGAGCACAACTATCTTTCAGACTTTTGCAAAACAGGGTGCAGTGGCTGAAGGAAATTTCAGTCAGTCACCGTGCTACACATAAAACTCCCTTGGCTCACCATGCTTCAATTAAATAGAGGTTCTGAGCTTGGCTTGGGAGAGGGGCGTCTTTGACAAATAGCAGTTCTGTCTTTTTAGCAGTGGGTGGCGTGGCTGAATGCCATCTGGCCTGGTGGTGGTGCTGGTGGTGGTGGTGTGGTGGTCGGTTTGGTTTTTTCTGTTTGTTGTTCTCCTTCCTTTCTCTGCAAACACAGCTCCGGCATTGGGTTCTCCGAGTGTCACCGACTTCAGGTTCTTGCGTGTGGGAGGCATGGGGTGGGGCCATTCCAGAATCGTTGCCAGGGACTTCCTTTTGGTCTCAAGAGCTGCCATGCTGTCAGCCACGTGGAGTGCTCACGGTTCGTGAGATATGGATGGATAGCTTTAATTAAGGCTGGCCCATGTCACAGCTGCTGGCTCATAGTGACTGCCGACGTTTTACTGGAGTCTAAGCTAGACAGTAGCACCTTCATTTATCTTTACCACAGTCTGGTTACAACTTCATTGACCTGGGTGGGAGTGTTTAAGATTATTTCCTTTGTGGGATTTTTCCATGTCTTGTTCAGAAGGAAGTGCTGTCATGGTTGCCAGAGAGCATGGGCAGGAGGCTCTTCCATGTTTGCAGTGAAAGGAAACGGTCCTTGCTGAGCTGTGTGGTGGTGCTGGGCACCCAGGGCCTTTGTGGCCTGATGGTGTGGGAGCTGCCCATCAGCACATCCAGCCACCACCCTGGGTATTCTGGGGCACATGTGGGCTGTGTTGAGCCTTTAGGCTATGGGATGCAACCTTCCCCAAGGAGTGCACGTTCTTTAGTTCGAGGTGGGCTGCTCTCTGTGCATTTTGGGTATCAGGCAGACTCAGCACAGGCTCAATATGAAAATAGTCTTAGGACTCTTTTAGTGCTAGTTTGTAAAACCGTTCAATATAAAGCTCCTGATATACAATTTCAAATAAATAGTTTCCCAAAGTGCTTGGAATACCCCAGCTCAACTGTGTGAAGATAAACATGTAGGTGGCTCTGGGTGTGAGTGTGGTTGGACTAGTCCTTTCCCGGCTTCATAGAGGAGCTCCCCAGAGGGCCCATCCCTCATTCTGCTGCAGGAAGAGTTGTGTATGTGATGCTTTCAGAGCGGGAGAGGTTTCTGCAGGGAAGCCCAGGAGACCGGCACAGCTCGGGGGCAGGTGTGCCTCTCCAGGTGCATCCTGGCTGGTGCCTTCCCTGTCCTGTCTGCAGGAAAATGGGGTTGCTGGCATGGTTCTGCTGCCCAGGGCTTTTCTGTGCGTAGAATTGGCGGGGAAGACGCAATGGAAGCGTGGTCACTGTCTTTTTGATCTCTGTGTGTCCGTATAGACCTTTCAGCCAGCAGCAACTTGGAGGACTGGAATAAGAAATGAGCCCGATGGCAAGCATGAATGCCTGCCCTCCAGGCGTAGCCCTCCTTCTGTTGCACTGGGCGGCCCTGTCCCGTGCCCTCTGCACTCTCTGCCCTGACCCTGGTGACTGTGTGCCAGGGCGTCTGTCCTCTTGGCTGTGAAAGTCGCCATGTTGTGCTCTTCCTGTAGGTGGATTCCATCTAAAGAGAGGTGCTAAGAGTGGGTCACTAGTTCGTTTGGCTTCTTTGGTTGCAGGTAGCAGAAAGCACAGCCAAGGAGGGTGGTGAGGGACCCCAGGCCCACCCTGACCCAGCGTTCACGTGTCCCTCTGTCTCGGGTGCCTCCATCCTACTCTCCATGTCGGCTTTGTTCTCAAGCTGCCTCTCCCGTGATGGTGCGAGGGGATGCCAGTGGTGTCAGGCTACATCTCGCCAGCTTTGGGTCCCAACTGAAAAATGGCCCAGGTTTGGTCCTGTTGGACCAATCCCTGTGGTCGAGGCGTTTGTATTCTCTGGTGGCCAGGCCTGATCCTGGGTCCTGTGCCCACCCTGGACTGGGGAGTGGGGCAGCTCCACTCTTACACCAGGGTGGGGGTGGGGGTGCTCCCAGAGGACGTGCCAGTTGATTGCAGGAGGAACTGGCATTTCTCCGGGGCTCTTGAGACCTGCTGGGGAAGAGTTATCTGGGTTCAGACATGGGCTTTGCCCGGCCTTGGGCCTATGGAGTGGCCCCATCAGCACATCTGGACCTCAGGGCACTTGGTGAGGAGGACTGAGCGCCTCTGGGTGGGAAGCCCCAAGAGGGTGGCCTCCGCACTGCTGCTGCCCCAGGACTGGCAGGAGAGGGTGAGAGCAGAGGTCAGAACCATGTGTTGGGTGGGCATGCATGGTGGGAAGAGGGGCCAGAGGCAGGACTGGGTGGGGCGGTCAGGCCACACGCACGACTCTCCTGTGAGCCATCAGGCTCCTGCGCCATGGCTTCTGCTGGGTTTGGAGGTTCCTATTTCTAAAGGAAAGTCACTTGTGACACCCTCATTTCCACACACCAGAAATGTCCTCTGGGCCCCAGTGTGTTTTTAAGGCAGTGTGGGGAAACTGCTTCCTGTTTGTTGGGGCAGCGGCAGGGAAGGGTGGGGCGCGGCCCTGTGGCATGCACACCCTGCAGGGCGCCCTGTTGCTGGCAGGCTCGCAGCAGTGCGTTTTGTGTCCTGCCCCACATTCTTCCTTTTGGCACGAACAAGGGATTCAGTGGTGGTCTTTAAGTCCTCTGCTCAAGTCCATTTACTTTAGCCAGTGGTAGAATGTTAACCTGGTTTTATGTGCTTGCTATTTCAAGAGAAAATAAATTTATTTCAGAAATTTTTATTTCTGAAACGAATTACTGCAGGTCATTACTTACCTTGTACCTGGTGTTTTTTTTTTCCTTCCAAAATACAAAACAAAACAAAAAACCAAAAAAACAATGGTTCCAAGTGTACCCACGTCTCAGTTTCTTGCTGATAACCCTATTTTGCTCATTTGAAGTGAAAGGATGCCATCCAGCTGGGTCTTGGATGTCCAGGGTCCTGGCGCTGTGGCTTGGTGGTGCTGTGTCCAAGCTGCAGGTCGACGGGTGTGCAAGCAGGAGCATGGGGACAGACGTGCACACTGAACTGTCCTGCATGTCTGCTCCCCACCCCCAGTGAGGCCACCCTTGGCTATGGCAAGGTCATCCCCATTTAGGCCACCCTTGTCAAGGCCGCCCTGGAGTGGCTGTGACTGAGCTCAGCTGCTCTGCCTATTAGAGGATTGTGCTCAGGTGAGAAGAGCAAACAGAAGCTTCTATTATGTCGGTCGGTCTTTTCCTAAGTGCTGTGAAAGGTGGCTGAGCAGGCTCCTGTCCCACTCTGCGGTCCAACGTTGGCTCCCTGTGTACAGACTTTCTTTTCTGCAGCGTGATGGGGGTGTTTTTTTCCAGGTAGTAAAAGTTGCTGTGGGAAGATGAAGAGGTGGCAGGTAGGGTGGGGTAGGTATGTTTCAGATGAGAAGGAAGGAACTGAATAGTACATGGCTGGACGGGTGAGCTGCTGAGCACGGAGGACAAGTGCCTGCCGCACAGGTGGCTTCTGCCCCTCCCTCCATCCAGGGTGTCCCTAGCCTCCGATACCAGTGCTGTCCTTCCCTCAGGAGTGTTCCTTGGCTTTGGGTGGGAGCTGGCCTGCCTGGTGTGACCGACTGAATGGGCATTTCTCCTTCCAGCTACAGGAAGACTCAGGAAACTCTCTCGCAGGCGGGACAGAAGACTTCAGCTGCCCTGTCTACTGTGGGCTCTGCGATAAGCAGGAAGCTCGGAGACATGAGGTGAGGTGCCTGCCCCAGCTCCCTGCCCGGGGGCCTGGGGCCTGCCCATCAAGGCCTGTCGGGTGTGAGGCCTTGGTGCCGATCGAGCTGGTGGCTTTCAAGTGGAGCCTGGCCGGTGCTTCGTGAGGCCCGTGGTGGCCAATGCCAATCCCAGACCACACCGACCACAGGCACCTTGCTTCTGTCTGTCTCCCATTTGCTGCCTTCTAAAGTTCTTGGTTCCTTAGCAGGAAGGGGAGGTTGCCACTGCCCTCAGGAAACCTCTGCTGGTGGTTGGGATTGGTGACGGCAGGTGCACTGGGTTGAAGTTGCATAGACAGGAACCACTCTGGGGTCAGGGTGTGGTGTCAGTCTTGGGGTGGGGTGAGGTTGGGGCTAGGAGGTGGGGGGCATCAGGAAATGTCCTCAGCGTGGTCTTTGCTTGGTGTTTCCTTGGTCCAGAGTCTCAGAGATGGACTTGCCAGCCAGACCCTGGGGCCCGGGTCTGAGTGCTGACTGGGAGGCCTTGTGTCTTGGCGAGCAGGGGGTGGGACAGGGTGTGACCAGGCGCTCGCACGCTTCCTGGCTCAGAGCTTCTGACCCCAAAAGGCAGCATCCTGCTCCAGCCGAGGCCTGCCTCTGCCTTTCCCGTTCTGTGCTGCTCTTTGGTGCTCTTGGCCTCACGGCACAGGCCCCTGGCATCAGGCGGCCTGGGCTTGAACCCTGGTCCTGCTGCTTCCTAGCCATGACCTCGGGCAGGTGCTGAGCCTGCCTGAGCCTGTCTGTGTCTTGGAGGTGGCGGTGCCCTCCCTGGGGGGTCTGGGGGTGGACCCAGGTAAGCCATGGAGGGTCCATGGGCAGTGTCAGCATCCCAGCCCACACCCTGCGGAGCTCCCCGGCTCTGCTCTGACCCCTTCCCTACTCTGAGGATCAGTTCCTTGTTTCTAGATTTGGGCGAGTGCCTCGCTGTAGCCCCGCCCATCCTGACAAAGGGTATTTCTGGGCTCCACCAGGCTCCCGTTCCCTCCGTTGAGGGTTGTGTAGTGTTGTGGCCTGTGGACTTGGGGTCCCCCCAGGCCAGCCACGTGTCGTCCCCTCGTGTCTCCAGCAGGACTTGGGGCACATCCTCCCTTGGGCAGGTCCCTCCGTCCCTGCTGCCTTAGTCTGAGCATTTCCTTACCTAAGATGGGGGCTCTTCTCCTGGGTCAGAGCTCGGTGCTGGTGCTTAGCTGGAGGTGGGGACCCGTGTTCCCACAGGCAGGGCCATACCTGGCCGCGCGGCACACAACAATAACAAGGGTGGCCAGAGCTGCGCTAACCTTTTACTTTGGTTTGTTTGTGATAATCCCTCTGTACTCTCCACCCCCAACTTCTTCTGAAAATTGTCCAACATCTGGAGAAGCTGAACAATTAGGACATGTCCATGTTCTCCCACATTCTGAGCAGCTGTGGGGAGGAGGGTCCCTGAGGGACTAAGAGAGCCTGCCCCCACACTCTGCCTGCAGCCACGTCCCCCACGAAGGCAGGCACTGCCTCAGCGCGAGGCGTCCTGGCTAGAGGTGCTGCCAGGGCAGGAGTGAGGTGGCCTCGCTGCCCTTGCAGGAGCTGCTGGGAGCTGGGCTGCATAGCCGCGGAGGCTGGCGGCAAGGGGTGTCTTCAGCGGCCCACTCAGTTACATTTCGCACTCAGCACTCTAGTCGCGGACTTTCTGGGTGTCCTCCTGTGGCGAACCTCATTTGAACTGAGGTCGTGTCGTCTCCTCTGAGCCTCACAGGGTGAGCCTGTAACTGTGTTGGTCACAGGCCGCTGGGGACATGGCTGTACCCCACCACCCGGTGCTCCCGCCTGCCAGTGGCAAGGCCCCCTTGTTCTCCTGCTGCTCTTTTTGCCCCTTGGGCAGCCATCCGGGCCTCAGCCTCTTGTACGGCTTGGATTGGTGGTTTCTTTGGTAGATCGGTAAGAGGGTGTCTGTTCTCTCCCTGGTGGGAGCTTGTCATCCCTGATGGAGGACATGGGGTTGGTCACAAAGTTGTGCGCCCCACAGGGGTACTCTGCTTGGCCAGGCTCTGCGGGCTCACAGCGGAGGCCCTGGGGCTGACAGCTGGCCTCCCTGGCCTCACAGTGCCCTGCTTCTTCTTCCTGCCCCCTCCTTCGTAGGGCTTATCTCTCCTGTGCTCCTTTGGGAGATGGATCCCTGGACACAGCCTGTGCAGGGCTTCTCTCTGAGTCCGGCAGGGTGCAGGGACTGGCTGAGCCCCTGTGGGCACAGCGTTGGCAGCAGTGTGCTTGTAGAAGAGGACAAGAGGGCAAGCGGGCAGTGGTGAGGCCACCCTCCCTCTTGCCCCAGCAGCACCTCTCGTTGGATCTTGCCATGCCTTAGCACAGTGGTCTCTCCTGTGCTTTGTCATCTTGTGTGTCGTGACTGTCCGCTGGCTGCTCAGGCACGTTCTGGTTCCCCTTCTCCAAGGGCAGCGCTCTAGGATGCCCCCACTGCCCTGAAGTGATTCAGATAGCACCAGGCCCTCTCAGCTTCCTCATCCGAGTTCATTCCTGAAAAGTCGTTTCCCCAGGGAGGGCTCTGCTGACCTCTGGCTGTTGTGTTCTCCGTGTCTTCCTTCAAAAGCTTGCTGTCTGTCTCCTTGTTTTCCTGTGGAGCAGTACCATCCCTACAAGTCAAATTTGCCTCATTTACTACTTGGGAATCACACCTGCTGCTAGAGGCAGTGTTGTCCCACACACACGCTGGCCAGTCCGTGGAGGCCTGGAATCCAAAGACAGTGGTTTTAAATACTTTCATTTGCTTGGCCTGGTTTTTCTCTTTTGCTTTAAATTGCTCATCTGAAACCTAGTTGTACCCAAACAAAGCAGCAGGCCCAGGACTTCGGACACGATTTTATTCCTCAGTCGTGGCACTTCTGGGATGACTGCTGGTGCTCCCCGTTGAGTGGCGGGGGGGCCATACATAGCACCCGTGATGTGAAGAGGGAGGAGCCTCCTTGTGTGGGGGGCCCACAAGAGGCTTCTCCGTGGTGGCAGCAGCCTGCCAAGGTGGCCTTCCACTGTCTCCCGCTGTCCAGTGTTGGGTCTCAGGAAACAAGGTGAGCAGCACCTGTTAGTGCCAGGGCCTCTGCCATGCCTGTCCTCGGGTTAACCTTCCTTCCTTTTCTGCTTCCCCAATGCTTCCGAGCAGCAGCTACTCCATCCGCCACTCAATAAGCATGCCAGCCATGAGGTAACGTATGCTGCCTCGGGGCTCAAGAGCTGGGGGCCGGGGGCGGGGCTGTCCGGGAGGCTGTTTCTCTCCCTTCACACCTTGGTCGTCTCCATATCCCTGAACCCTGGATGCCCTTCCCTTTGCAGCCTCCTGTTGTCTAAGGGTTTGGAAGGACCCTTCTGGGTTGGGGAGGAGAAGCTAATGGTGGGTGAGGCCCCTAGACTGAGGTCTCCAGAGAAGACCGTCTGCTACACCTGGCTCCATTCTGCTCAGCAGTTTCAGTCTTGGCTGCCTGCTGGGCAGGCCAACAAGGCCCATAGCCTGCCCCTGGGGGCCCGCACACCCACCCCTTGCCCATATACCAACCCCCCGGGGCCCGCACACCCGCCCCCTGCCCATATACCAACCCCCCGGGGCCCGCACACCTGCCCCCTGCCTGTAACCTGCCTCCTGCATGTTTATTTGCCCCTAGAGGGAACCCTGGGACCCCTTAACACCCCAAACCACCTGTGGCTCCTGTGGAAAGTGCCCTTGGGCTCTCTGCCCCTGTGCCAGCTGCAGCTCCAGTTCTCTGCAGAGCCCTGTCCTGGTCACTACCTCTGGGGGCCCTTGGGAGGGTGGGGCCGGCTCTGGCCGTGGAGCATGGCTGGTGTAGGAAGGCTAGGCAGGCCGGCCAGCTGGTCCTTGTCCACCTCTGCCTTCTCAACACGCCGTTGTCCAGGATTTCCCCTGCCTTTTCTTTGGCTTCACATTTTGGAGAGGTGTGTGTAAACACATGGGACTTTTTACTCCAGGTGCCATGGGGCCAGGAGTGTCCATCCAAGTGAAAGCGCCCAGTATCCTGTCGATCCCACGGGTGAGGGCTGTGTCTGCCTGTCCAAGCCTGGCTCTTACCGGCTGGATGGCGTGCACGTTCCTGTCCCGGGGTCCCCGCTCCGTGGAGTCCGTGGGCAAGGCTGGCCTGCTTGACATGGGGAAGCCTCCGGCATGCCTCAGCTGGCTCTAAAGAGGGTGCCAGGGGTGACTCGGGGAGCTTTCAGGGTCCATCTGGAGGACAGCCCCAGCTCTGAGTCTCTGTGGCGCAGGCAGCACAACCATTTCCAGTGCTGACATCCTCTCCTTTCTCTTTAAAGGAACTCTGCAACCTTCAAGTCTTTTGAGGACCGAGTTGGGACCTTAAAGGTAATGTACCTTGACTGCTGAGTCTCTTGATGGGGTGTGACCTGCCCTTTACGTAAACTTTTTTTTTTAATCCATTTTTTTTAAATTATTTTTATTTTGTTTTGTTTATTTTTTGTTCTTTTTGTTCATCTTTTTTAAATCTATTTTTTATCTTTTTTGTTTTCTTACATAAACTTTTAACTAAAAACTTCGTTTTGAGATAAGTGTAGATTCACAGTACTAAGAACGAATACCAAGAAATCCGTATATCCTTCACCCAGCATTCCCAGTGGTAGCTGAGACAGCAGCACCGTCTCACACCAGGACCTTGAGCTTGATGCAGTCGGTGTACAGAAGGTCCCATCACAGAGTCCCTGCCAGGTGTCTTTTGTAGCCACACCCACCTCCCATCCCCCATCCCTCCTTAACCCCTGGCAACTATGACTCTGTTCTCCATGTTAGAGAAGTGAAATCACACAGTATGTGACCTTGGGGATGGGCTTTCTCACTCATCACGTTTCTCTGGAGATTCCTAAAGGTTGTTGCCTGTAGGTCCTTTTTATGGCATTCCTTGGCGTAGAGAACTGAGCACCTTGAAGTCCTGGCTGGGCTTGAGATGTACCATGTATTCTGTCTCAGGCTTTTTTCTTTCTTGATCTTTTCCCTTTTAGTCTAAAGTCGTAGGAGACGGAGAGGATGGTGGTGGCAACCTTTCTTCTCCAACAGGAAGTGGTGATAAGCCCCTGCCGGATCCCGCTCCTTTCTAAGATCTGCTGTCACTTTGCCCGGCCACGGAACCAGTGCAAGAACCCTCTTAGCTCACCCCAACCACAGCCGCACAGCAGACCGCCAGCCGGGGCCCGGGTGGGCGCAGAGAACCCCCTCTGCATGCAGCCAGCCCATCGCTGTGCAGACGTGGCTGCCAGGCTCAGTGGTGAGCACGCAGTCTGCACGCAGACGTTTCACACTAAAGTCTGTAGGTGAATAGATCACTGTACTCCTTCCTGGGGTGCAGGAAATGGACAGGATGGAGGGTCTTGAGGGTCTCCAGCCAAAACCCAGGCTCCCTTTTGGAATCTTGTGAGCTCGTCAGAATGCTGAAGGAATGGAAAGAGCTAATGTGTAAAATAAGTGGTATTTCTAACCTCCTCCTTCCCAAAGGCACAGAGGAGTCCACTTGTCTAGAAATCTCAACCTGACCCACAGTTTTTATTTCAAAAGGCTGAACAAGGAAACTGTCCATTTTCTGAGGCCCCCCAGAAAGGAAACGAATTATTTGTAGCTGCCTAATTGTTACACTAATGATTGAGCTTTAACAAAGTAAATTTTTTATTTTTTAAACACAGTGGACTTTTCAAAAATTAAAACTAAGCAAAGCAGCTTTAGCCTCATAGAGAATATTATTTCTTTGGACTCAAGCTGAAACATGCCTTACATCGCCTTATACTTTGTTTATAATCTTTTTTTATATAAAAACAAGGGTTCTTTGGTGGGTTCTGAATACCGTTTGGAATTTTGCATCCATCCTGCAGGCCAGTAGGCCTGTGGGTTTTACTTCACTAATTTGCTCCATCCCAGTGTATAAAACTTGCTTCTCTCTACTCTCGACCACTGTGGCCGTTCCCGCTGTGTTCCTCCTGGGCCTTGGGGAGGGAACCAGAAGAACAAAAAGCCTCTGTCTTCAGCGCCCTTCACAAGAGACTCGCCTGTCTCCCGCTGTGCTGCTGTCCCCCTGAGTGGGCCTGGCCCCTGGTGGGTGTTTCGTTGGTGACTCCCACCCAGCCTGCCCTGGTTTCCTGCTCGCACAGGGTGAGCGCGAAGCTGCTGCCCCGGATGGGGGCAGGGCTGTCAAGGTCTGCGGAAACTCAGCTGTCACCTTTTTCAGGAGCTGGACCACCTCTTTCTCCGTTGTAAACTGCCACACCCTGGCAGCACCTCATGCCGGGAGTCCTGCGTGTCAGGACGCGAAGACTGGGGGCAGTCTGTGCCTTCCTGGCTCTTAGCAGGGGACTGGAAGCTTGTCTGCTCTGTACATACCAACACACTTCTTGGCCAGGATGGGGTCACTTGGCGCTGGTTTGGTAGAACCTCGATGTGCTTTCTGCCCCAGAGAAGTGAGCTCTGGCTCCTGAGTGTCTGCTTGTCACTTCAGATGCCCCTTGGGGACTGCCCTCCTGGTATATGCCGTGCGTATGGGTGTCGGGGCAAGAACACTGCTCGCTGTCCTCTTTTCAAGGTTTTTAACTGTGGCTTAAACTTGGTCAGATGGGGGTATGATGAGAAGGCATGTTGCAGGGGTGGTAGCTGACTTATCTTTTCCTTAAAGTGAATAATGGATAATTTGTTAATAAAGCATTTCTTTGGGGGGAAAAAGTCCACTTCTGTTTGTGTGGTGTGTTTTTACTTCATAAGGGAATGGGAAGAGAGAGGGGCCTGTCCTCACCCATGCCGTGGTGGTGGTGGTGGTGGGGATCAGTAAGAAGATGGCCACACCTGCAGGTTACTGATCTTAAGTACTCTGGAGAAGAAGAGAGAGAGCTGTGAAAATATACCCGATCTGTGGGCCAGAGAAAACCTGAGCAAGAAGTGTCGGAGCTGAGCCTCGGGGATGACAACGAGCCAGCCACTTCACAAATTGGGGTAGAGTTCCGGGAAGAGAGCAGTACATGCTGTGATCGAGGGCATGAGTTGTGCATGCTGGGGACGCGGGCATCAAGGTGGCAGCTGGATGTGGCAGCTTGGCGAGTCAGGGTTCACACCATCTAGGGGTCAAGTCTGGCCCAAGTTTCTTCAAGTCCTGCCAGCATCTGGCTGCGTTGGTAACTGAGCAGTTGCAGTGTAGCACCCTGAACTTTGCAGGGCTCCATGTGGCCTCCCACATGGAGTGTCTGTAGAGGTATCCCAGAGGAGAATTTGCTGCTAGGCTGAGTCACAACCAGGTGAGGGAAGCCCTGACCAGGGAAGGCGCCCGCTGAGAGCAGAAAGCCTGTGGAATTGCCGCCTCTGCACGAAGAGGAGCTCCTATAGACCAGTGGTGTGGCGGCCATGGTGGGGGGGGGCACCTATCTTCATGACAGCCCTTAGAAGGTGCCCCCTCTGCTCTGGATCAGGCACCTGAGAGGGAAGGGGGTCACCAGAGGAGGAAAGAGTTCAGAGTAGTTGGCTCAGGCCAGAAGAACCAAGATGGCAGGCACGAAGTGGGGGAACAGTGCTGTCACACAAGAAAGGGAGTCGAAAGCAGGCTCCAGAGAGACGAGTCGGGACATCTGCCAGCAGCACACCCAGGCCACCAGCTGCCACGAAGATGTAGTCCCAGCTGGCCTCTTAGGAGGCCTGCTCAGAAATTGGTCCCCCTTCCTGGTCCCGCTTCCCACCTGATGACCCCCAAGACTAGATGCTTGTTCTTCCTCCCACTGTTTCTTCATGCAAAAGCAAGCAAACATGGGTAAGTATTTTCTTCTCTTTCGTACTCGAGAGAGATCATACAGTGTTCTATACCCTGCTTTTCTCTAACCAAACCTCTTAGAGTTCCTGCCAAATCCATACATAAAGATCTTTCTAGGGCGGAACATCCATCCCTGCTTTTGGGGGGCCTTGGGCCTCCTTTGGGGTTGGGATGGTAGGGCTTGCCCTGGATGTAGCAGCAGGGAAAGATACTGACTTTACACTGAATGATACATGCTGAGCTAGACAGCCCAATGCCCCAGCGAGCCTAGACAAACAGGCTGGGAAGCACCACCACCGCCTCGGGTGCCAGCACCATGTTGGAAATGGCTTCCCTGTGGTCTTTGCTGATTAAACTTGAAACGCCCTGTGGGCTGGGGAAGGCATGCTAAGGGGTGTGGGGGTCTTTCTTTTTGGAGTAGTGAGATAGTTCTAAAATTTTTGGTGATGATGAATGCACAATATTGTGATTATACTAAAAGCCATTGAAGATACACTTCAGATAGATTGTATGGTATGTGATATATCTTAATAAAACTGCTTAATAATTGTGCAAGAATAGCCAGAAGTAGCTATGTACAGCAGGGGAAACAGATATTGAGAGGTGAAGAATTTTCTAGTTTGTTTTTATTGAAATAATGAAAATGCTCTAATGATTGAAGTGATGAATGCACAACTATGTGATTATACCAAATACCATTGATTGGACACTGGATGAATTGTATGCTTTATTAATATGTTTCAATAAAATTGATTTGTTAAAAAAACATGCCCAGTGGACAGGAGACTGCTAGGTTTTGTGTGGCACAAGGGTGAGTCTGACATGGACCCAGTTCTGTTGAAGAAGACCAGGTGTCCCCCCAAGTAACAGATACATATAAGAGGAGGTTTGATGGAGGGCTTTGTGATTCCGAGGCTTGGCATCATTGGAGCGGATGGGATCAAGGGCACGAGTGGAAGGTTTTGCATTGGAGAGGAAGAGTAATGCTTTCTCCAAAACCTCAGTTTGCTTTTTTCCAAGGATTAAGGTAATGATATTTGCTTTCTCAGGTTAAAGGCTCTAAAGCATGTAAAACACTTCACACAGGCCTGAAACCTTGAAGTGCATCTTGTGAAACTAAGATGCTCACCACTGTCAGCATTTGACAGACATCCTTCTAGTCTTATTTTCTCTGAACAGGTGGGGTTATCTGCCCATATATGCAATCATCCTTTATCTGTGATGCATCTTGCTCATTGTGCTTTGAGGAGCAATCACAAGCATTTTCTATGCCCCTCTGTGGTCTTTGTGTACATTTTAAATGACTGATAGGCTTACTGGTACCCTGGGCAACTTCCCATTTTCACTATTATAAGTAAGAACATCGTCAACATCTTAGTGCATACATTTTTTTTTTTTTTTTTTATATTGGGGAACAAACATTCTTAGGAAGAATATCCCTAAAGTGGAATTGCTGAATCAAGGAGGGACTTCTTCAAGGCCAGGTTCATTTATTCATTCTTGCAACTCCCAACACTATCCCAACACAGCTTCAATCAGAAGTTGGTAACAGGCCCATCTTATTCCCTCATCCCTCCACTGGTTCTCGTCTGAAATCTTTCAACCTCTTGAATCAACGGACATAGCTATAGATCCGATCTTTCTGCCTCTGGATCTTCACGGCAGCAAGGGCTTTTCTTGCTGCCTGCTCGGTGCCAGTTTCATAACTGATAGGGGCTTCCTGAGCTTTCCTGAGCTCTCTGCCACTTATAGCCCCTGACAGGCTGCGACAAGCTCGGCAATCCGAGGAACCGAAAAGGGCTGGCCTGACGGCAGCTCTAAGATGCCAGATCCTGCTGCGCCTGTAAGCAGCTGGCCATGAGTTTAGATTTTACTGTGTCGTGTGAAGACTTGGACGTCATCTGGCTGTTTTAAAAAGACGCCTCTGGCTGCTAAACGGAAAGTGGCCAGCGGGCGAGAGTGGAAGCGAGGAGGCCACTGTGCCACAGCCCTGTGTCGGGGCGGCTCCGGGGGCAGGCAGGGGTCGGGGTCGCCGCGCTGGCCGCGAGCGGGGCGCAGCAGCCCCTGCACAGCTCGTTGCAGGCACCTGGGAGGGTGGCTGCGCGGGAGGGAGGCGCCGCAGACATGCGCAGGTGCCGGTCCCGCCTGGCCTCTCGCACCAGCCCCCTCTCCCGTTCTTTAAAAAGAACAGTTGCGTTTTCTCAGTCCTACGTAAAGCGCCGCGAAGAAATTCAAAACGGAGCGCATCTGCTTCCGCGCGCCCCTGCCGGCCGCCCCCTGCCCCCCGGGCTGCCGCTCGGCCCCGCCCCCGCCGGGCCCCGCCCCCGGCTGCCGCTCGGCCCCGCCCCCGCCGGGCCCCGCC
Source organism: Cabassous unicinctus (assembly GCA_029593785.1). Classification (NCBI taxonomy): domain Eukaryota; kingdom Metazoa; phylum Chordata; class Mammalia; order Cingulata; family Chlamyphoridae; genus Cabassous; species Cabassous unicinctus. The sequence continues at coordinate 14,719 of JAQZBX010030866.1, forward strand.
CCCGGCTGCCGCTCGGCCCCGCCCCCGCCGGGCCCCGCCCCCGGCTGCCGCTCGGCCCCGCCCCCGCCGGGCCCCGCCCCCGGCCGCTCGGGGCCGCACCCCGACGCGCTCGCGCCGGCCCCTCCCGCCGCTCGGGTCCGCCGGAGCCTACGTCCTCCCGGGGGCGCGCGCGCTGGTGCGGGTGCGTGCGTGAGCGTGCGCGTCCCCACCGCCTCTGCCGGTGCCGCTCCCGCGCCCTCTGCCGCCGCCGCCGCCGCCGCCGCCCGGGGTCTCGGAGACGCAGCCCCCGCTGAGGAGCGCGTGGGCCGCTCAGCAGCGCCGCGGAACGCAGGAGCGAGGAGCGAGGAGCGGGGCCGCGGGCGGGCGCGCGCACAGGTGAGCTCGCTGCGGGCCGGGCCTCGCGTGGGGCCCGGGCGGGTGGGCGGCCAGGGCGCCGGGGCCGGAAGTGGCGGCGTCCCCCGGGCGTGCGGGCCCGCCGGCGGCGGTTCTCCGTGGTTGCGCCGGGCCCGTCGCGGCGGCCGAGGCACCTGGGCCGCGCGGGCCTGGGCAGCGGCTGGGGGCGGCCGCCCCCCGGGCACGTCTGCGGCGGCGCGAGGAGGAGCCGAGCGGGGCCCGGGCGGCCGCGGCGGCCCTGCGGCGGGCGCGCCTGCGGAACTGCGGGGAGGACCCGCGCGCGGGCCCTGCGCAGGAGCGCCTGTCAAGGTGCCCGTAAGGGTGCCTGCCCTGCGCGGGGAGAGGCCGAGGCTTCACCGCGAGCGCTTGGCTCCCGGCTGAGCGCGTTACCTCATCGCCTGCGGTGGCTTTTAAGCCAGCGCTTCTCCACGCGGGTGGCGGGCCCACGCGCCCCTGTGGGGGTCTTACCGGGGTCACCTGGACAGCTTCCCCCGCCCATGGCCTTCCTTCAGCCAGGTATCTTTTCCCTCGGCCTCTCCCTCACGTGGGGGGCTGATAAGGTTGAGAACACCTGATTCAGCCTCCAGGTCATTCTGCCTGTAGTTTGAGGAATTGCTGAGGCAGTTAAATTAATCGTTTAAATCAGGGGTTCTTAACAAGGGGTCGTGAGCTTGAATTGAAAATTCAGAAAAACATTATTTTTGTGGGGACGTGTTGGTGCGGGTGTGGTGTATTTATTAAATAATACACAGTACAATGTGAACTTAGTAAGGGGTCCATGGTTTTCACCTCACTGGCAAAGAGGTCAAGGAACAAAAAAGGTGAAGAACCCCTGCCTTAAATGTTTGTTGCAAATTCCAGAAATCACTAATTTGTACAAAAAAATCGTCTTATCCTGTAAAGACGCTATTCTGCTTTGTATTGTGCTCTTGAGGAGACAGTACTAATTACTCCTTTCAGGTTCTAACTTGTTGTGGATGGATTGGGGAATCCCTATTTCATGTGCCTGAAAGATGACTTCTCAAAAATGAATTAAGTTGTGTCATCCAGGAAAAGGAGCCTGGAAGCAAAAGTTCTGACTTTACTTCTTGTTTGCAGGTTTGGGCTTGATAGGGAGATGTGGGTTGCTGTACAAGTGAACATTTTAGGCTTGTGGAGGCTGTGTTTGAATTAAGACTCCTTACTCCTTAAAGAGTTGTCTGTTGATAACAAAAAGCATTGATATTGCTCACGAATTGTCATGGCTACCTGAAGGCAGAACTCTAGACAAAACTAAGATTTTATGTTCCTTTATTTGCTTCTCTCTCACCCTCTAATATTTCAATGTTCTGTTGAGTTTCAGGAATACCACCAGGAGATGAAATTAGAAGCTAGAACTTAAGAGCTTTGTGAAACGTTATAATCGAGCGTGTGTGGCTCTGGACTGTGTGGGGCCAAGTGGAGGGCTGCAGTGAGCAGGCTGTGGCAGTTTATATGTGGGGGTCTGCATCACCCCTGGCCCTGGTGACAGCAGAGCACCCAGCGGGGCAGGCAGGAGACGCTCTGGAGCCTGGCTGAAGAACCCCTGTGGGGCGATGGTGGCCCTCAGGGTGGCCTGTTGGTCCCCACAGGATCTGATCCCCCCCTTGACCAGTTTCCTACCGCTTGCCCCCTCTGTCCCTGCCACACTGGCCTCCTTGCTGGTCCCTGAAGAACTCCGAGCTCTGTCTTAGGGTCTACCGGGAACATTTCCCAGAGACATGACTCACTTCCTTTTTGTCCTGTGAGGCCACCCCACTTCGAATTTCACCCCTCTGCCTCCTATTTCCTATCTCCGTTCCCTGCTTCACTTTTTTCCATGACACTTAATCCTTCTAATATCCTACTTGGTAAATTTGTTAGACTTAATATCTTAACTATAGGTAAAGATCCATGGGAGATTGTTTTATGCTCTCAACAGTTGCTGGCACATGGTTGTTGAATGAATGAATGAAATGAAGAGCTTAGCAACAGCTGTGATATCTCACATCTCGTGTGGATGCATGCTGAGCATTCAGGGGTACTGGCTTCTCTGGGGGTGTACAGTGTGAGTCACCCGTGCCCTCAGGACAGAGCCAGCAGCCCCCACCCTCTCTCACTGGCTCTTGTGGGAAAGACAGCCAGTTAACAGGCATATGAAGGGTGCATACATCTTTTCCCAACTTTGAATCTATAATTATTTTTATACTAATTTTTTTTTTAAGAAGTCAGATCTGCCACCGGTAATAATGCTTTTAGAGATTCTGTCTTTGGTTAGAGAAAAAACCAAAACCCATGTAGTGAAGTCTTTACTCTCTGCTGTGACAGTTTGGTGAGTAAGTGGAATGAGGTGATAATCTGCCTGGCTCTGGACTTGGGAAAATTGCATGATGATCTGGTTTTCCAGACGCCTTCAGCCCAGGGCCTACCGACCTCTGGTGCTAGGATGAAATCAAGACTGATGCCCTGCTCTGTGGCTTAAGGGCTCTGGCATCATCTCCCTGCCCTCAGGAGCTCCACCTTTGGGTTTTCTTACATACTAAAGAATGGCTCCATTCATATGGCCTGCCCTGCCTACCTTCCGCAGGAGCAAAGGAGATGATATACTTTATGTAAGTTATCTCATAAATTGCTTCTTAAATATAAATGAGGATGCAGATAAATGATATTTTATGGAAGTGCAACCCCTAGTCTGAGAGAGGGGTCTACTACACCTTCTCTTTCCTGACACCAGGGCCAGTTCGCAGATAATGCCATCACCTGAAGAGGATTAGCAGCTTGGCAGTTGTAGGTCACTTGCAATTCAACCCGGAAGGTTTAAGGATTAGATTACTGAACAACCTTTAGCTCACTAATATGATTTTGTCTCTTGTTATCCTTTGCACTGAGCACATTGTGAGTGGATGAAAAAGCATGTTTCTTCAAGTGTGGTTTGCCTCAGTTCTTTGGTGTGAGGCAGGTCTTTAGCAGGTAAAAATTGTTTTAAATTTCAGAGTTTTGCAAACATATTGATATTTAACATTTCAGGTGCAAAAATGAAGTGCAGCTTCTCATTCTCCAGATAAAGAAGTTCTTAGTAAGGCCAGGCTTGGGACAGGTCCCTGGAAGTTCTGTTGGGAAAGGTTTTCAGTATGCTGAAGGTTCCCTTTATTCCAAAATTATTCTACATTTTACCTGTATCTCCATAAATAGTTTTTAAACTTAGTGCTATAGCAGAGAACTTTGTGGTTTATTTCTAACATATAAACCAGATGATGTTTTTAAAGTGCATGAGACGTAGATGATGCTCAGTGAGTACTTCTTGAATGAGTGAATATGAGTGAGCTTTATTCATCCTCGTGAGTTGTTTGTAACTTTGATTTTCCTAATTGAGCATGTATTATACATCAGAAATAGCCATTTATGAAATGACGTGTACAGAGCCATTTGGTATCCCCGTTGCCGAGTTCTGAGGAGTTCTGTGCTGGCTGGTTACACAGTTGTCCTGGCTTGGTTGGAGTGGTGACTCGCTCACCCTCTGTCAACTGTGCTTCACCCCTCTCTCTGAGATCCCTAGCCTGGCGCCTCTTCTTTTTCACTGGTAGAGTAGAATTGTCTTCTGTTGAAACCAACAGAACGTCTTCAATCTTATTCAACCCTGAGCAGCGTCAGAGAGCTGGTGGGCTCAGAGTCGCCAGGCACAGCTGGGGTGCGGGGTAAGTACAGGTTCCTGGGGAGGACTCAGCGTGGCGCCCTCTGGAGTGCCACGTGCCACTGCCTCGTTTTTACTTTTCCCCTTCTGTTGTTGGAAGAGTGGCACAGCAAATGTTTGCTTTTTGACTAGGCAGTCCCATCAAAGTTTTCTTTATTAAATAGGGGTCACTCTATTGTGAGAGGGTTTCTTTAAGGTAAATAAAGAAAAGTAGAAAATAATTTTGCCATATAGTACCAAATTTACATTTTTTTGGACAGTGTATTTAAGTGTCTTTTCCCTTCACCCTCACAGGATTTTAACACTTGTTTTGATGCATATTTAGCTACTGTTAGAGGGTTTGATACTAAAATCTGAAATGTTTTTTGTCAATTGCAACAAATTTTGTTAAAATTCTCTTGATGTGGCCTTTAAAATAAATTTCTAAGTATAAATGGACTTTTTAAGAAATGCATGGGTAATCTAAGCACCTTTAAAAATATATATATATAAAATAACATTTATGTAAGAAAATGCACATATATGCATATGTATTTATGTATCATTTTACAAATATTGGTGTGTACTGTGAAAAATCTTGATTTTTATGAACAATAAAAAAATTAAAAAAAAAAAAAATGCATGAAACCAGTCAACAGCTTTTTAAATTAACTGAAAAAAATTGTGTTCCAGACGAGGACTTTTACTGAGTTGTATTCATCTTACAATTTGAATCAGGAGACTAATCACATGTAAATTGCAAAGTTTTTTATGTAACCTAATGGTCCAATTTAACTCTTGAGATGAAACTCAAAAGTCTACAGTTTACCAATGACAGTTGTCTATGAAGTTTTTCTGTACCTGCCCAAAGTTGCCCTCTCTTTGCAGTGTATTTTCTCATGAAATTTACTTAGATTTCCCCCACAGGAATTGCAAACACTCCGGAAATGGCACCACCTCCCATTTTTGTGGAGCGCTTTCTCTGTGCCAGGCCCTCCTCATGGTCACTTAACATGAGCCCTCCATAAACCCAGGACAGCCTTGCAAGGTGACTGTTATCCTATTTTATAGATAAGGAAACTGAGAATTATGTTCTCTCCTGTATAAAGGTATAGTATTGAAGAGTAAGCACAAATGAGCCTTGTTATTAAAATGACAGTATATAGAATTTATATCTTTTAAAATGTGGTGTCCGTTGCTGCCGTTTTCTCTTGCATCATCCTGATTGGGTCACCCTAACTGACTGTTACTGACAAAGGCACCCACATATTGCTTTCCCTTGAGTATGGTATTGATGTGGCACTCAAACTTGTTTCATTTGCCCTTGCTTTTATTTTTTATTAAAATTTAACTCTGAAAATGCTGTATGACAAAGATACAAAAATTATGACTTGCAGACCATCTGGGGAAACGACCAGCTCCGAGGCCAAGTGTGCTTTCTTGGCCAGCTGGCCGTTACCACTGCCTCTTCCTCACTCAGGCAAGTGAGTTGAGATGCTAATAGGTGTTAGCAGCATAGGCATGATCTTGAACCTGCACTGGTTTATTAGAAATATGCAGGTGTTCCTAAGCTTCTGCACCTTTAACTGACACTGGAGGCATATCTTAAATTGTCCGCTATGTAGCAATTTGCTGTGGAGCTCGCTGCCATGCTTAGACCCAGATGTGCTTGGGACCCTCTGGGACCTGTCAGATTATCAGACCCACAGGCTGCACACCTTTCCCAGCCTCAGCATGACCACTTAGGAGTGATAGCTTATTTCTCTGACTGCTTGTGATGGTCATAAGGAACAGGGCCCATCTGGTGGGCCACAGTTAGGTACAGCCTTCGCTACCAAGATGCCAGCCGCCTACTGAGATGCCAAAATGCCAAGTCTACTGAGATGTCAGCTGCCTATTAAGATGCCAAAATGCCAACCATTTACCAAAATCCCAGCCATTTACCAAGATGCCAGCTTCCTACCAAGATGCCAAAATGCCAGTCATGTACCAAGATGCCACTACCAAAATGCCAGCCACCTACCAAGATGCTAGCTGCTTACCAAGATGCCAAAATGCCATCTGTTTACCAAAATGCCAGCCACCTGCCAAGATGCCAAAATGCCAGCCACCTATTAAGATGCTAAGATGTCAGCTGCCTACTGAGATGCCAAAATACCAACCATTTACTGAGATGCCAGCCACCTACCAGGATGCCAAAATGCCAGCTGTTTACCAAAATGCCAGCCACCTACCAAGATGCTAAAATGCCACCTGTTTATGGAGATGCCACCTGCCTACTGAGATGTGAAAATGCCTGCCATTTACCAAGAGGCCATCCACCTACCAAGATGCTAAAATGCCAACTGTCTACTGAGATGCCAGCTTCCTACCAAGATGCCAAAATGCCAATCATGTACCAAGATGCCACTACCAAAATGTCAGCCACATACGAGATGCTAAAATGCCAGCTGCCTACCGAGATGCCAAAATGCCAACCATCTACTGAGATGCCGGCTACCTACCAAGATGCCAGAATGCCAACTGTTTCCCAAAATGCCTTTCACCTACTGAGATGATAAAACACCAGCCACCGACCGAGATGCCAAAATGCCAACCATGTACCAAGATGCCACTACCAAAATGCCAACCATCTACCATAACTTTAATCCTGCTTTATAAACCTTGTATATACATGTATTTTATTTTTATTAACAAATACATATCAAGGGTTAATATAGTATCTTATACAAGATAATGCTTGTAAAAGAAAATGAGTACAAGAAATGTACAAGAAAATAAGTTATTTGTGACCACGACAAAAGAGAATTGCTCTGGTTTGTCAGGTAGTAACTAAACATTGATTGAGCTGCTGTACAGAACTTTGGAGCCAACTTTGACTCACAGCTCTGCCAGTCACTAGCAGAAAAGTGGGAGCTTTTCTGAACCTTGGTCTTCTCCTCTGTCAGTTGCAGATTGTACTAATAGTAGCCAGTATTTATTCTGTGCCAGGCCCTGTTGTAAGTGCTCACAGACACTACTATGCCATCCCACCCCATTCGACAGAGATGTTCCCTCCTGGCCCTGGGCACTGTGTCTGCCTCATGGAACATTGGGGAGGGTTTAGTGGGGTGCTGGGCACTGAGTGCCCTGGATGCCTGCCTTGGGAAGACTTCCTGAGCAGCAGTGCCCTGTGGTGAGAATCACAGCAGCAGCCACACGTCTAGCTGCAGTCCTGCTGCGTTCCAGCCCGAGGCACATGCATATGTTAGCAGTTCACTGCCTGTGAAATTAGGGCTTGTTGCAGTCTAATGGGTGGACCTTGCACCTCATTGCACACGATGGGATAGTTTAATTGTAGTCACAGGGCGGCAAGTTGGTCTGAAGAAGTATCTGTCTGTTTCCACAAAGGCAGTCCATGTGGGAAGAAGTGTCCAGTGCCTGGGCTTTCTAGCAGGACAGTTCTCATCCCAGAGCAGCTCTAGGCCAGGGTCTGCAGTGCATGGAGCACTGCTGTTTCTTTCCATCATTTGCATTTCAGAATATGTTCCTATGGAAGTTTGGGAAACATCCTAGTATTGGCAGTAGCATTTCATGAACTACTTTTTCACTGTGTCCTGGGATCTGCCCTGTGGGAGCATAGTCCACTCTGTACTGATGGTGGAGTAACACCCGGAGGAGTGGGCCTTTTGAATCACACAGCCAATGGGGCCGAGGCAGCCTTTGGACTGCTCTGAACCTGCATATTGCTCCCAGAATGTTTCAGTACATGTCTTAACCTCCTTGTTCCCTAACTATACAAATATGATATTGTCAGTATTTTAAGTATTTTTTATGAATTTATGTGTCATTTGAAGTTGAAGATTTGAATTTGAAGTTGTGATTATCTCTTCCAGATGATAAAATTTTTTCTAGTGGGCACCCACAAAAGTAGATTTTCTTTTCCTTTTCTTTTCTTTAAGATTTATTCCCTTCCTCCCCCTGTTCTTTGTACTCACTGTCTGTTCTCTGTGTCTATTGTATGCTAGTCTTTTTTTAGGAGGCACTGGGAACTGAACCAGGGTCCTCCCATGTGGGAGGGAGGCGCCCAATGGCTTGAGCCACCTCCACTTCCTGCTTGTGTGTCTCATTGTGCTTCCTTGTTTTGTGTCTCTTCATTGAGGCATCTTTTTTTTTTTTTTTTTAAGATTTATTTCTCCTCCCCACTCCCCGTGTTGTTTTGCACTCTCTGTCTGCTGTCTGTGTGTTCTTCTGTGTCTGCTTGTCTTCTCTTTAGGCGGCACTGGGAACCGATCCTGGGACCTTCCAGAGTGGGAGAGAGGCGCTCAATCTCTTGCGCCACCTCAGCTCCCTGGTCTGCTGCGTCTTTTGTTGTCTCTCCTTTGTGTCTCTTTTTGTTGCATCATCTTGCTGCGCCAGCTCTCCGCGCAGGCCAGTTGCCTTCACCAAGAGGCCCTGGGAATTGAACCCTGGACCTCCTATATGGAAGACGGGAGCCCAATCACTTGAGCCACATCCGCTTCCCTGCTTTTTTCTTTTTTTTGAGTTAGGCCAGTAACAAGAATTTATTTGGGAAATGAGGGAAAGAACAGAGTTTGCTGAGAAATGGGAGAGAAAGATGGAAATACACACCAAAATTTGGTGTGGGCTCCTCTAGGCAGAGAGAGCCGGTAATTGCTTTTTAAAACCCCTCCTTGTCTTTATAATGCAAAGCTTTAATTAAAATACAACTGTTTTAAGTAGTGTCAAATGATGTGTATGGAAGTAGCGAATAATTTTTAGCTTGAGGAAAGATTTTTGAGATAGCCTCAGATAAGTTGAGGTTTTTGAATGAAGTATGCTAAAAATGGAACAAAATAGCTGCAAAATAGACCTTGTGTGTGGAAATTTGTAGTAAGATGGAGGTGCTCTACAGAATGTGAGAAAAGATGGACTTTTCTGTAAATGGTGCTGGGACTTGGTTCACTGTGCTGTCACTTTTGGCCTTGGGGATTTCTTTAACAAAAAGAAAAAATGTTGATAAATTAGAAAGATTTTGTATATTGTTTCATAAAAATTAAGTACTTTTTGTCAGAAGACACCATAATAAGTAAAGACTATTAGCTAGAAGATAAAGGTTTAGTGTCTCAGATACATAAAGTACTCCTATTAATCAGTAAGAACAAGATGATAGAAATGCAGTCTGAAAAAACAGGCCCTTTGTGAAAGTGAATGGCCTAGAAGTGCGTGAAAGGATGCTCACCTTCAGTCGTTGACATGGGAAGGCTAGCTGAGACCATGGTGAGATATCGTTTTGCCCAGTGGATTGGTGTGAATTAGGGGCCTGGCAGGGGAAGTTGTTGAGGTTGTAGTTTGGCAGGGAGCCTTCAAGCTCATGCTGGTAATGTCAGTCGGATCAATCTTCTGGATAGTACTCAGCATGCCCAGGCAGGTTGAGCATGCCCATTCTTTTGGAGCTAAAAGTTCCAAACTGTGGTAAAGGACTTTAACTTTTTATTTTGAAATAATTTCAAACTTAGAAGACAGTTGCAAAAATACAGAGAATATAGAGAACTCCAGTTTATCCCCAACTCTCAGATACCCAGATCAACCCGTTTTAACATTTTGCCACTTTTGCCATATCATTTTATCTATCATCTATCTGTATATCTCTGTCTATTTTCTCATCATTTGAGAGCAGGGTGTACACATACTCCTTGAACACATACTACTTCCATGAATTATGAGGCATTTCCTACAAACAAGAATATTCACTTACGTAGTCACCTTCAGTGCATTTATCAAGTTCAAGAAATTTAATGTTGATATAAAGCTTACATTCTATATTCCAATTTTTCCTTATGTCCCAACCATATCCTTTTGAGCCTATCTCTACCATTTTTAGATTCCATCTAGTATTATGTACTACATTTAATTGTCATTATATGTTTTAGTTTCTTTTTTAATTGTGGAAACATATATACAACATAAATCTTTCCCAACCCCTCCCAAGCACACCATTCAGTGGGATTAATTCCATTCACAAGGTTGCAGTACCCTCAGTACCCTTACCACTATCCATTACTGTAAGTTTCCCTTCACCTCAAACAGAAACCCTACACTCATTTTGTATTAACTGCCCCCTGCCCCTGGTAACTTGTTTCTGTCTTTGTGAGTTTACATGTCCTCTGCTGTTTTCTTTGTGGTTACCGTGGGGATTAAATTTAACATCCTAAATCTGTAACAATATTGTTTGCTTTGATAGAACCTAACAGCTTCAGTAGCATACTAAATTATGATCCTGTTCCTCTCCGTCCCCCAACCTTTCGGTAGTTCTTGTCACAAATTACATATTTATACATTATGAGTCCGAAACAATTGATTTATTATTACATTTTATGCATTTGCCTTTTAGATCCTGTAGGAAGTAAAAAAATGGAGATACAAATGAAAAATACAATAGTACTGGCATTTATATTTATCCATGTTGTTACCCTCACTAGAGATCTTTATTTCTCCATGTGGCTTCCATCTGTTGTCTGCTATCCTTTCCTTTCAACCTGCAGAACTCTTTAGCATCTTCTGTGGGGCTGGACCAGTGGTGATGAACTCCCTCAGCCTTTGTTTAACTGGGACTGTCTTAATTCCTCCCTTATATTTGAAAGACAGTTTTGCCGGATGTAGAATTCTTGGTTGGCAGCTTTTGGTTTCAGCGTTTTAACTGTGTCCTCCCACTGCCTTCTTGCCTCGGTGGTTTCCAGTGAGAAAAGGCCCTTAATATTATTGAGGCTCCCTTGCATGTGACATAGTGCTTCTCTATTGTGGCTTTCAAAATTTTCTCTTGATCTTTGACTTTCAGTGGTTTGATTATAACATGGTGTGGGTTTATTGGTTAACAAAAATGTTTGTTGAGCATTTTGGATGTGTTATATGCATTTCTTTTGTTAAATTTGGGGAGTTTTCGGCCATAATCCCTTTCTCTTTCCTTCTGGGACTCCCATAATGCATATACTGGTATGCTTGAAGATCTCCCACAGGTTCCTCAGGCTGTGTTCACTTTTCTTCATTCTTCCCTCTGCTCTTCAGACTGGGTGATTTCAGTTGTCTTATCTTCAAGTTCACTGATACTTTCTTCTGCCAGCTCCAACCTGCTGTTGAACCCCTATAGGGAATTTAAAATTTCTGTTACTGTGGTCTTCAGCTCTGTTTGGTTCCTTTTCATAATTTCCATCTCTATATTGATATTCTGTTTGTGTTCATTTATCATTTTCCTGATTTCCTTTAGTTTGTTGTTATGTTTTTCTTTAGCTTTTTGGGCATATTTAAGACCATTATTTTTTAATAGCCTTTGCCTGGAATGTCCTAGGTCTGATTCTCATTGATGGTTTCTAATATTTTCATTCTCTCCTTTGCCTGGGCCATCACTTTCTGTTTCTTTGTATGTTTTTTAACCTTTTGTTGAGACCTGGACATTTTGATTTTTTTTTTTTTTTAACTTTATTTGTACATTTAATAATTGAAAATATAAACAATTAAAAACTAAAAAGTAAACACAGATGAATAAATATATACATTTCTCCATTAAATGTAATGGATACATATAAATATATATATATTTTTGGATCAAACAATATGTTACACAGTATATTTAGTTCATAGTAACGCATTCATACAGTATTTGTCCTTTTGTGTCTGGCTTGCTTCACTCAGCATAATGTCCTCCAGATTCATCCATGTTGCCATATGCTTTACGACTTCATTTCTTCTTACAGCTGCATAATATTCCATAGTGTGAATAGACCACAGTTTGTTTATCCATTCATCTGTTGATGGACACCTGGGTTGCTTCCAACTTTTGGCA
>JAQZBX010030867.1:0-26596 GCA_029593785.1 Cabassous unicinctus
CTGGAATAGACTTTCTGGATAAGAATTTGCCTTCCTTGCATACCGTGTTTCTGCCAAAACTACCACCCAGGGTCTTGCAGAATGCTTTATCCACTATCATGGTATTCCACACAGCATTACTTCTGATTAAGGAACTTTTTTCACAGCAAATAAAGTGCAAGAATGGGTCCATTCTCATGGAATTCACTGGTCTTACCATATTCCCCATAATCCATAAGTACCTAGATTGGTAGAATGGTGGAGTGGCCTTTTGAAGACTCAATTACAGAAATGACTGGGTGGCAATACCTTGCAGGACTTCAGTCTCCAGGAGGCTGCGTATGCTCTAAATCAGCATCCATTCTATGGTGCTATTTCTCCCATAGCCGGGATTCACCGGTCCAGTAATCAAGCAGTGGAAATGGGAGTGGCACCACTCATATTGCTTCTGGTGATGCATTAGCACAATTTTTGCTTCTTGCCCTTGCTACCTTATGCTCTGCTGGTCTATAGGTTTATTTCCAAAGGGATGAGTACTTCCACCAGGATACACAACAGTAATTCCAGTGAACCAGAATTTCAGACTGCCATCCAGACACTTTGGATTCTTCATGCAGTTGAATCAACAGGGAAAGAAGGGATTTACTGTACTGGTTAGGATGATTGATCCTGACTACCAAGGTGAAACTGGACTGCCACTAAACAATGGAGGCAAAGAAGAGTATGCCTGAAATACAGGATATCTCTTAGAGCATCACTCAGTATTATCATGCCCTGTGATTAAAGTTAATGGAAAATTACAACAATGCGATCCAGATAGGACTACTGATGGCCTAGACCCTTCAGGAATGAAAGTTTGAGAAACCCCATGAAGCAAAGAACAGCAATCAGATGAGGTGCTTGCTGAGGGCAAAGGGAATATGGAATGGGTAGTGAGAGAAGGTGGTTACATACTACAACCATGGGACCAGCTGCAGAAACAAGGACAATCGTTGTTATATTTCTTCTTTATTTTGTTATGAATATTTGTTTTGTATATATAATCAACAAATATTTTTGTTTTCTTCTTTCTATTATCATATAAGTCATATTAACTATCATAGGATTTAAGATACACAATATCAAGCAGAAGAGTGAATATCACCCAAGGCTTTCATTGTCTTTTGTGGAAGGATTGGTGTATTTTCAATTGTGATCAAGATAGTTATGTTATGTTAGGCAGAAACATAACTTTGTTATTGTCTTCATTTGGAGATTAAGTATGGTTTAAGAAGATGTGTATGGGTGCCAAGTTGAAAAGGGGTGGGCTGGTTAATCTTATGTGTCAACTTGGTTAGGTTATGGTGTCCGAATTGTTTGGTCAAATACTAGCCTAATTGTAACCGTGGAGGTATTTCATAGATAGGATTAGCATCTATAATCAGTCGACCCTCAGAAAAGAAGATTACCCTCCATAATGTGGTTTGGCCTTATCCAATTAGTTGGAGGTCTTTATAGCAAGAACTGAGGGTTCCAGTGGTTAGAAGAATTTCTGCTTCAACACTTCAACATTTACTCTTACCAGAATTTCCAGCCTGCCAGTTTCCCCTAGGGAGTTGGGATTCAAGACTTCAACATCATCTTCACCAGAATTTCCAGCCTGCTGCCTCTCATGTAAAATTTGGTTTTGCCAGCCCCTACAATTGCATGAACCAATTCTTTAAAATAAATTTCGTGTGTGTGTGTGTGTGTTGCTTGTGTGAATACATATATATCTCCTGTTAGTTCTGTTTCTCTAGAGAACCAAGCAGCCTGGGGTAAGAGGGAGTGGAATATCATGGTGTAAAATAGGCTGGCAGAAGAGCTTTTGAGTTCTTTCTTTCCTTTTTTTTATGAGAGAAAATAGCAGCATCTGCCAAATCCACTTATTGTCCAAGGGATAACATTAGTATAATGCCCAGCAAAGGCACTCAGGGAAGCGGATATGGCTCAGTGGTTGAGCACTGGCTTCCCACATATGAAGTCCCAGGTTCAATACCCAGCCCTGGTACCTAAAAAAAAGCTGGTGAAAACAAGGAAGGCAGAAAAAAGGGAGCCCAAATTATCCTTCCTCCCCATCACCTCTAGGAATTAGTCAGGTAAAATCGCAAGAGATTATCAGTTCCCAATATCATTTTTTTAATTCCCCAATGAATTTAATGGCAATTACTAAGGGACATGTTTTCCTGGTAGTATGTAGTAGTAGGGAACATTCACATAAACAGTGTAATAAACTACAAAGAAAGCTGCAATAAATTCAAGAAACAAAATATCACATGGTCTATATTTTCTGACTAAAATGCAGTAAAATTATAAATGAATAACAAAAAATAGCCAGAAATTTAAAAAAAAAAACTCTTATAGTAAAACAAATAAACCTTCCTCTGTCTTACATATTTATTTTTATTCAGTATGATTTACTTCATGTTAATTCATTCATTTTCATGTCTCTATGGTTCTTGGATAATATTGCATGAGAATATACTAATATACATGAGGATTAAGGGGTTCAAGAAACCCTCTTTCAAATAATTTCAGCAAGCACCTTTTAAAAATGGAACTACAGTATAATAGTAATGGCTATCATTTATTGAAAAATTATGTTCAATGTGTTATTTGTTTTATATCTTGTATGTCTAATTCTTTAAAAAAATATTCAGAGAGACTAAGTAACTTGCTCAAGGTCACACAGCCAGTAGAGGCAGAAAACCAGGATTTGAACTCAGTTATACAAGATCACAAACCTCACTCTTTGCACTAAAGAAATTATCCAAGATGAAGAATGCATGTTGTCTAGAAGAATATCTTCAAATAATTATGCATATATGATTGAAAATAATTTTAAGAACTTTAATATTCTCATGTACTTAGGACTATACCATTCATTCATTCGTCGATCAAACCATTGTTACTGAATGTTTACCATATAGGCAAGACATCACAGAGAAAATATTTACTGAAGAAAAATTTAAAATTTTGTAGTATTTGAGATTTCAAATTTCAGAATATCAAACTTCAAATATGAGAAATGAATGTCCTGAGATGTCATTTTGAAATTATGCTAAAATGCATGTTTCCTTTGAAACTGGAAAATCCACTAAGAGAAATAACATTTGGTTATTGGTATTCTGGTATTCTACCAGAAAGCTGCATAGTGGGGAAATAAAGATAGTAAAAACATGAAAGAATAGTGAGGAAAAGGGATCTATAAACTAAACCATCAAAGTGAATTGCTCTTCTACCTTTTACTCATGGCATGTGCCATATTATGACTCTTTATAAGTCATTTCTAAATGAAAACTTCAGTTTCCAGTAAACACATATGACCATAGGTCAGAAGGAGACAAAATTGTTCAATTGTTTATCATGAATAGTCTTTTTATGGAGAAAAAAACTTATAAAGTTTCCTCTCATTGAACTTAACCAAACAAGGAAACTTAAATGTAAAGAAGTCCAACTGAAATAAAACCCAAAAGAGCTCAATTAGGAGCATGAATTCAAATATAGTCTCCCAACATTTTAAGCAAATACTGTTTCAAAAGCAAAATTTCTCCCCAAAAAATATTTTATGTAAAATAAAACAAATATTTTTGTCATTAATTTCAAATATTAGATGCTTGCTTAAGTCTATGGTCTAAATAATATCTTGAAACTGTATATTAACTTCTCCACTGCTGACATTAGAATGTTTGTAAACAATTCAATCTTGGAATAATAAAACAATGCATATAGTTGGCGATGTTATCTTCATCAAAGTCTGAGAAAAAATTATATTTGATAACTATATGCCATGGTTTGTTTCTTTATTAGTTTATATATTTATTCACTTATATTTAGATGTATTTTTCCATTTCAAAATTACTTAACTGAAATTAAAACTATTTAATATTTTTTTTTACCCTGGATCACAAGTAAATTACTTGTCAACATATTTTTGACAAGAGACAGAAAATGTCAACATAAGATTGTAATGAAAGGAGTTTTTTTGACCAGAGATGGAAATCCATAAACCAAAAGGGGGCTCATATGAGAACTACTGTGATCTTTGATAATCATGCTTCTCTTTTTATTTGAAGATAAAACTTATTCCAGTAAAATATATTGATGGAAAATAAAGATTTAAAGCGCTTACACTGAGTTGTGCACAGAGAATATGCTCACAAATGTTGAGCAGCAGACTGAAATATAATGACATTTGTCATATTAAACCTCTCTAGGAATATTCATTATGATCTTTCCTTTGGACAAACTGAACAAGTCTGACCTTTGGTACATTTGAGTATGAGTCTTATATCATGACATAATATTTCAAAGTAAAGTGAAAATAGAAGTACCTCTTTCAGTGGAGTTTACTTGAAAGAACATAAAATAGTTAAAACTCAAGTATCCACAAACAAGCATTTCACCTTTCCACAACCAAAACTGTGACTAAAAACCTTTTTAACAAACATTTGTTTTGAATAATTGTTTGGTATGTTGATCTCTTGGTTGTCTTCCTACTTTGGTCCTTTAGACCAGGCCACACTCTTTACCTTTGCATCATAAAGAGCAGCTTCAGAGGGTAGCAGCATTCAAGGCTATTATTTGGGACCCCACACCCACCACTCCCTTTGATTGCAAGCTGCTTCTGTGATTTGACATCCTGGCATGTATCCTTTGCCCTGATTTGGTGCTATTTTTACTTTTCTGGTATTTGGACATTATTCTCTTGCATGTGTTCTGTCTTAACTTATCTCTTTGGCCCTTTCTCTCTTTCTCTCTCCTTATCTCTCTCTCTCTCTCTCTCTCTCTCTCTCTCTCTCTCTCTCTCTCTCTCTCTTTAGGGGTTTAGGTTACTGCATGTCCAAACCTACAGAATAGCATCCCTTCTCTGGTTTCTGGAGAGGGCAATTTGGTCAAAAATTCCTTCACCATGGCCATAGACTAATAGTTAGACTAATATCCAAGTATTACCTCACATGAGGAATAATAACTTACAAGGCAGGTTCTACCATTTCCCCCATTTTTCACTGAATGGCAGCAAATTTCTTACGCCAAGGATTGTTCTGGGCAAATTGCCTATGCCAGTTTTTGGAGATCTTGCTAACATTCTTGGTTGTCTGCCTGGCAGTTTTGACTACCTGTTACATAATGGCTGTAAATTTTTCAATGTTCTAAGAATAAAATCCATTTCACCTAATGCAGACAATTTTGGGCCCAGGGTTTATTAAAGTTACCCTCCATAAAGTGTAAAGGCAATCTTGATCACCGTTGGCTATTTTTGTTTTCATTCAGTGTAGGTGACCTCAATAAAAGCATCTGTCTTGAAACTAGGTGTAGGCCTGGATACAGTCAAACCAGGAACTTCCTACAAAGCATGTTCTGCACCCCAGTACTGTAATGCTCATTTTGACAGCAACAGGTCAAGTTGGGTTAGGTAATCCCAGAGCAAGGCATGAGTAAATGTTATTTTTTAATTCTTAAAATACTATAATCATGCACAGAGTTTAGGGGAACTACTGCCCTTTGCTGAGAAGTTAAATTTACTGGGGCAAAGTGGTCAAATAGGAGAGAGGGGTGAGATACTGATTATAGTTAAAGATACTTAAGAGCCTCTACAAATGCTTATTTGTTTCAGGGGCATTTCTAATCCGGAACTGTTAATACCTTGTCCAATAATTATGATGAGTTGAAACACAGCCACAGTCATGGAAGTTGGCTTGGAAGTAATGCTACCCCAAGTTAGTCCATGACTATAATTGATCCTTTTTTTTTAAAGGAAGTACTGAAGATTGAACCTGGGACCTCATACATGCAAAGAAGGCACTCAACCACTGAACTACACCCACTCCTGTTCTTTTATTTATTTATTTATTTTTGATGGCAATTTTTGTGGTAAATTTAATAGAAAAATATAACAATCACTCTTAATTCAGAAAAACGAAAGGTTGCAGGTAGAAAACATCCTTACAGTCTTACTGCTATTCAGAACAAACGACTCATTCATGGTATCCCCGGGTTGGCAGTTTGTTTGAAAAAACATCAGCCCAGTTATAACATTTTCCTCCTTGCCCATCATTTCCTTAACAGAAGAGTTTACAAACTTGGGGAGGGGGAATATAATATCTTTACAGACTGACTCGCTTGTAGAGGAGCCGTGAATGCTAAGGATGACTCAAAAACCCCAAGTTTTACTCCTGAATCAGGCAAAGAGTAAATGTCAATACAAGAACACATTTTATTTACAGCAATATCATAGTACAACATTGAATTATTACAGTGCAGTGGTTATAATTATAGAACATTCTTAGCCCAAACACTAGACAAACTAAAATCACCCAACTGCTCACAGACCTGAAGAATTAGCGCAGGCAGTTGCCACCTTAATGATAAAACCCAAAACTAATAAGGCTTTTCTGGCAGTGAGTCTTTGACACCAACAGCTTCCTCTCTTGACAGCAGGATGTTCTGCTTGGCGAGGACACGTGCCACCCTCACTTTGAGTCTTGGTCTTTCTCTTCATTTAAAAGGACGGCCCGGATCCCCAGCCTTTTCAGTTGTTCCATCAGGTCCCCGTTCTGGTGCATCTGCAAAAGAATGTCACAGCTGCCCACAAACTCGCCGCCGAGGTACACCTGTGAGATGGTGGGCCAGTTGGAAGAGTCTTTAATGCCTTGCTGGAGCTCGGGGTCGTCCAGCACGTTGTAGGCCGCGTAGTCGCAGACGCCATGCAGCCGCAGGATCTGCACCACCGCGTTGCTGAAGCCGCACTGGGGCTTCCGGCGTCCCCTTGAGGAAGACCACCGGCTTGGCCTTCTTTACAGCGAGTCCAGTTGCTCCAACGAGCCTCTGCCGCCGGCCCCGCTGGAGCCTGCCGCCCGCACGCCGGGGTCCCGCAGGCCGCGCCGCACCCCCAGCGGAGCAGGGTGCCTGCGGCTCCAGAGCGCCCAGGCAGCCACTCGAGCCCGCAAGCCCGCCGGAGCCTTACTTCGGCCCGGGACCTGGGCTGTAATTGATTCTTGAAATATTTTTTTTTATGATGGCTGCTTTAAAGTCCTTGACATTCCAACATCTGTTTAATCATGTTTGGGGATAAGCTGATTATATTTTCTCCTTCCTGTTTCTTGGTATAATGAATGATTTTTCATTATATTCTGGACATTTTTGTTGTTGTGTTAGGAGATCCTTGATCCTATTTATGTCTTCTATTTTACCAAGCAATCACCTAGTTTGGTCTAGTTTATAGGTTGTAGGTTCTGGCGTACATTCACTGGCTTTAGTTCCAATGACAGTTTGGTTTTCTGAGTCCTTGCAATGTTGTTCCGATCTACTCCATTCTTTGGATGCTGTTGGGGTCCCCACTCAATCCCTGCTGGTGCTGTCTGGGGGATGGGGCTGGAAGGCATCACTGGGGGACCTCCTGGAGGAAGAAGTGGAGGGGAGCAGGGAAAAGTGAGTGTATACCATCTTGTTCTAGAACTGGGAGTCAGCCCAGCTCTTTAACCATCCTTCCTAAGAGTTTTTGAGCATCAGTTACTGGCAAATGCACAAGGGTGTTGTCCAGAATGGATCCAAGTAGAGGAACATCCAGATAACTAACACATGCAGCAAAGGAATATACTTTGGTGGAGAACAGAAGTCCATTTGCCAATGTTTAGAAAACAATGGAAGCACTTCACGGGTCAGTGGATATTTTCATATATCCAAATTGTCTCGTGTATTTCTTGAACACTGTCTTCCATTTCTCACCTCTTTCTGCTTTTCTTGAGGCTTTTATTTTGTGAAAACCCAGGCTCCATGGAGTCAGTCCAGGAGGTCTGCTATCAAGGAAGTGGACAGAAATTCCATGTAGTAACTGCACTGCAGCCTCGTAAATCCTGGCACGGATAAGTCCTCCACTCTTGTTCTCTTTGAAGAATATTTTCACTGCTCAAGGGGAAATAGAGAATGTTCTCCCATTATTTACAATGTACTTTACACCAAGATTACCTGTCCACAGATCACTCAAAGGCTAGTTGGTGTGTGACATGCTTGTTCAAAGATCCCACTCCTCCTCAACTGCATGGTTTTTCTTCACCTCTTGACCCCACTATAGCATTGGCTCAACTATGCTATTCCTACTTTAGCATTCTCAGCCTATCCCATTTTAGTGGATGTGACTTCCTGCTCTAGCTCCAAGAGCCTCAACAACCTGCTGTAACAACTTTTGTCAGGAAAGGTACAACTTCTTAGTGAAAGGGCTTGTTGCAAAGCTCCTGCAGTATTTGGCTAAGGAGTAGATAATGAAGCAGATGTTTGTGTTGGTCTCACTGAGAGTCCTTGGGACAATCAGAAAAATCACATCTTAATTTTCTTACCAGCTGGTCCTAACATCAGAGATTGGAAAGACCTCTTTGTTGTTTATCTTTTTGGTTGAACAAATACCCCTCTTATTTACATTTGTTGGATTTACAACACTTTGACCCTTTCCTTCTTTATCAACAAGGAATTTTGGACACAGTTCTCTTGTATAAGGCATTCTAAGGCACAAATATACAATGTTTATATAATGTAGCAGTAACATTTCCTAATGATGCAGTTAATTTAGACAAATTTTCCTCCAACCATTTTCATGTTTCAACAAACTCAACACAATGTACGAACAATTTACTATTTACTGGGCATATATGAATAATACATAAAACATATTTAATAAATTAAAATTTTTAACCTCATATTCAAGAGGCAGAGGTACTCTAATGTTGTATATATTTAGGGCATAAAAGATAATCTTAGGCTTCCCATTTCTCTTAGATTAGACTTCAGTAAGGAAAACTGGCAGTTTACCTTTGACCCTAGGCTGCACTAAAGAGAAAAATGTGTCCACTTCAAAACAGGATGCTTCCTTTCCTTTCTGAATTTTATAGTAAGCATCATGCCAAATGAAAAGAAAAATTATTCCTGGAATGCTTTCAGTTGTCTTGCCCTATCACTTCTTTGTGCTGTGTGGGAATTCCTGCATGCTTGCCTGTGCTGTTGCCTTACGTCCTGTGTATGCCTTCCGGACAACTCCCCATAAGGTAGCCTGCATTCCATTTTTCTAGATGAGACTTGAACTCAAAGTACAGGCTGGGAGAAAAAAATTAAGTTATAAATGTAATGGAAAGTGTCCATCCATAAATAATTTTTTCTTATGGGTTCTTGACTATATTGATAATTTTTTGCTGCTTGATAAGACGATTGTCCAAGAAGACCTGCAAGCTGTGGCTACAAGAATGAAGGTGTGCAGGGCCCATTTGTGGTAATCAACCTATGTCCCTCCTCTGGCTCATACCCTTCCCTGCCACCATGACCCAGAGTAGCTGGCAGACTAGAAACATGACTGTGGCTTCTAAACCTGGCTCTGAGGTTGACACAGATTTCACAGATAATGGTTATCATGGGAAGAACATAGCAGCCTGGAGTTTCTTTATATTAAATGCCATGCATGAGGAAAGCATTGAGGACAAAAGAGGTTGAAAGATAAATAGGATTATAATGTAGCATCTTACTATCTCTTGTTACTGATGGATTTGACCTTCACAGATAAAACTAAGTCTCTCCTGTGTAACTGACATTTAGTCTGTTAGCCATTTTTAATAAAAGAGTAGAGAAGTTACTCTATGTGGCTTTTGCTGGTACTTTTTATAGTTGTGGTGTGGTAGGAAGTAGGCCCCAAGTTCCCTTGGCAACAAGTAGGGTAGAAGCAACACACAGCAATCTGAATCATCAGTGAATCATCTGAGTACTTCTGTTTCCAAACCTTGGAAATAATTTACTGATTGTTTTTTCTTTGTGTGATGTTTGCTGACTCCAAATGAACACCTCAGTGAGCATAAGAGTTTACTTTGGTCAATCATTTAAGAAACATTTTGAATGCTCCAAGTGAACCTTAATATTGGTATTTTTTAAAGTGGTTTTTTCTTTCTTTTTTTTTTTTTTTTTAATTAAGACAACACTCATCTTTGAGGAGAAACAGATCAATGTACCAAAGCATCAATGATGGGGAAGCCCTCTTTCTACAAAGAAATCTGATGTCCCCAGGAAGACATTTCAAAGCATTTTTGCATTTAAATTAAAGTTTTCTTAGGGAAAGGTTATCACTAGACTGCTCAATGTTAGTCACAGAGAAAATTTTCAAGCACCTGCAAAGAGAGCTGCTATGGCTTCACACCTGAAACCTCACTTCTGAAACACACACACGCATACACAACCTGTATGTGACTTAAAGGTATCAGTTACTCTGTTTCTCCTACTATTTTTTTTCCATTAATATGTCTCTTGTATGATCCCTTTGTCTCCATTCCTGTTGCTGCTGCTATGTTCTGATGTTTGCCACTTTATTTGGCTCACTGACTCAAATTGCCCCTTACTCTATCCTGGGTACAGATAGAAAAATAACTTCCTCTAAAATTGATTTTTCTCAGGCCTGCCTTCTGACCAAAAACTTTCTATAGTTCAATGGCCTCTTCAGGACCAGGACTTACTTATCTTTATATGTGAAACACCCATTATGGTGCCAACTCATAGAATATGCTCAATAAATGCCTTTTGAATGAATTATAACAATAGTATTTTTGCTTATATCCCTTCCCTATTAGACCTAAAGCTACTTGTGAGTGGAAACCTTGCCTCATAAGTCTTACCCCTAGTTCTTGGCATGATGTCTAGTGTATTGTAGACATTCAGCCATGATTTATTGAAATGGTGAATGAAATTCAAACCCCAGACTCTTGCATGAATAATATAGCCTTCCATCCACAGGTGGTCTCATTTCTCACTACTTCCTTCCTTGCACCCTTGAAGCTCCATGCAGTCCCTCATACCATTTCCCTCATAGGAATTACCCTCCTACTACATTCCGAAATTCTGCACATCCTTCAAGGCCAGCCTAAGTCTCACTCCATTTATAAATGGACTGACTGCTTGCCTCCTCCAGTCTGCATAGATCTTTACCTTCAGACTCACAGTGCTCGTGGTGTTTATTCAGATGTTATCTCTAATGATACAGTCGTCTATAGTTTGCCTCCTTTTTGACATTTATCTCCAGGTGATGTCATCTACTTCTTTAGCCTTGGCATTGCCCATCTGGTGATGATACCCAGCTCCTTCATCTCTACGCCTCATTTTTCCTCTGAGCACCAACACTTAATATTTCCCAAGCCCTTCATGCTCAAAAATGTTCAAAAGTTAGTTCATATTGTTAAATTTCGTAAGTAAATTAATTATATTGTTTTTCGGTATAATGAGTCCTTTGGCCTCTAGAGATATATACTAAAATATTTATGGATGAAATGATATGTTGTCTCAAATTTTGGGAGGCAGAAACTTAGTGGATGGAGCCGAGTGGGCTGTGTTTTAACAAGCCCTCCAGGTGATTACAATGCAGGCTAAAATATGAAATCCAGACTTGAGGAACCCACCTCGATTAAGTCAGCACAGTGAGATGTTTCAGGACTCTATCCTCCCACAGAAGCTTTGAACAATCAGCAAGAACTGGTGAAACAGCTTTCTGAAAGCTTCAGAAAACAGTTAAAGGACTATAGTAACAGGGAGAGCACCAAATCAGAAAAAGATAAATTAAAAGTAGTAGGATCTTTTGGTTCCCCAGCTGGCCCTTCCCCCACCCCTCGCTGGTTCAGCCTGGAGCCAGCTCATGCTCCCAGTGCAAATCCCTGGTCTCAGTTTTGGGTGAGCAGAATGAGCCTCATGCACATACTGACAGCAGTGTATGTCTGTCCAATCTGTTGGGTGTCCGTATGAAAGACTGAACCAGGATACACATCTCAGGCTCTCTGTCCCAGAATTGCCCTGTATGTAAAAGGCAGCTCACAGAGCTCTCCTACAGAATGCTGTGGGAGAGCTGTCAAGTCATGGTTGCCTGAGGCAAGGGATTGCTGGCTGTACATCTAGTTTCATGCCTAGGACTATGAGGAAATGTTTCCTAAGGAAGAGGAGATATTTCTACCCATGTAAAGAGGAGAAAGACTAGGTCCATACATGCATGCCCAAGAGAAGATGCACATGCAGAAAGTATCAGGGAGGTACCTATGCTTTGGCTTTGAGCTATTCTCTAAACTTGTATGGATAAGCCCTGAAGAAGACCACTCAGTTTAATCTGCAAAGACTGGGAAAGGTGTTTGATTTTTTTCCATTTTTTCTTTTAATTTTTATTGTTGCTCCTATCATTCAAGGAAAGCTCTGTCATAACAGAGCTGGATACAAGCTTAAGAATCAGATGCTTCAGAGTCTAAATTGCAGGAATGACACATTAAAATATCAAAATGTCTAGGAATCAACAAACGATCGCAAAATATACAAAGAAACAGGAAGAGTGATGGTCCAAGTAAAGGAAAAGATTAAAGCATTAGAAAGTTTCAATAAGGAGAATCAGACCTGGGAAATATCAAACAAATATTTTTAAAAATCATCCAACAAATAGTGTATGATTGTGCTATTATGAACTAAATATATTTTGTAAACTCATGGAGTTAATAATTAGAATATAGATCATTAGAAAATAGGAGAGTAGAGAATGGAAAGCTGAGGGTTAATCTGTGCAGATTATGTAAAAAGATTGTTTGTAAATCTTTGAAAATGAATGAAATGGTGAAAGCATATCATACTATTAGAAACTAGCAGTACTATTGTATGGGTATGAAAGTGGTTGAAAAGGAAAGTCTAAGGTTTTGTATATTACTGGAAGGAAAGCTAAAAACTATAAAATGGGACTATATAAGATAGTAAAACCTCAGGTAAAACATGAATATTGAAAAAATATTCAATCTTCATTCAAGACTGTTTTTGCAAAATTTAAATATTTTTGCAAAATATAAAAGAATAGCAGTTATGTACAGCAGGGGAACTATAGAGAGATTGAGAGGTGATGAGTTTTGTTTGTTTGATTTTTGTTTATTACTGCTATTATTATTGGAATAATGAAAGTGCTGTAAGAATGATTGAAGTGATGAATGCACACATATGTGATTACACCAAATACCATTGATTGTACACTTTGGATGGATTTATGCTTTTTTAATATGTATCAATAAAATTGATTTGTTTAAAAAAAATGGTCCTAAATATGCTCAAAGAGCTAATTGAAAGTATGGACAGAGAACTAAATTAAATCAGGAAAATGATAGAGGAACACAAAGAGACTATCAATAGAGAGATAGAAATTATGAAAAGAAACCAAATACAGCTGAAGACAACAGTAACAGAAATTTAAAATTCTCTACAGGGGCTCAATAGCAGATTGGAGCTGGCAGAAGAAAGAATCTGTGAACTTGTAGATAAGACAATTGAAGTCAACCAGTTTGAGGAACAGAATGAAGATAGAATGAAGAAAAGTGAGCAGAGCCTGAGGTAATCAACAAGTGTACCAATATACACACTGGGATTTCCAGAAGGAGAAGAAAGAGAGAAAAGGGCAGAAAGAATATTCAAAGAAATAGTGACTGAAAACTTCCCAAATTTCCCAAATTTGATGAAAGACATAAATATACACAGCCAAGAAGCTCAACAAACTCCAAATAGGATAAACCCAAACTGACACTCCCTGCAGAATATTATAATCAAACTATTAAATGCCAACTATAAAGAGAGAATTCTGAAAGCCACAGGAGAGAAGCAAATGTCATGTACAAAGGAGCCTCAGTAGGATTAACGATGATTTCTCATCAGAAACTATGGTGGTAATAAGGCAGTGGGATGACATATTTAATATGCTGAAAGCAAAAAATTGCCAACCAAGGATTCTATATCAGCAAACTGTCTTTCAAAAATGAAGGATACTTTAGGACATTCCCAGATAATCAAAACATGTGGGAATTCATCACCACTAGACAAGCTCTAAAATAGATGGTAAAGAAAGTTCTGTAGGTTGAAAGGAAAGGACGGTAGACAATAGGTTGAAGCCATATGAAGAAATAAAAATCTCTGATAGGAAATGACATGGGTAAATATAAATGCTAGTACAATTTTTTGTTTTGTAACTCCATTTTTCACTTCTTATAGGATCTAAAAGGCAAATGAATAAAATGTTATGATGAATCTGTGGTTTTGGACTCATAAAGTGTAAACATGTAATTTGTGACAAGAACTACATAAAAGTGGGAGAACAGAGGGATTTAGGACATTTTTATACTACTGAAGTCAAGTTGGTAGCAAAGCAAACTGAGATTGTTAAAGATTTAGGATGTCAAATGTAGGCCCCACAGTAGATACAAAGAAAATATTAGAGAATATGCAAACTCATAAAGACAGAAACTAGAGTACAGCTTGCCAAGGGTGAGGACTGGGGAAATGAAGAGTTAATTTATTGGTTGTATAGTTTCTGTTTGGAGAGATGGGCAAGTTTTAGTAATGGAAGGTGATGAGGGTACCTCAATATTGTGGATGTGATTAATAAAACTGAATTGTATGCTTGGGAGTGGTTGAGATGGGAAAGTTTGTTCTGTATATATGTTCTTACAATTAATAAAGAAAGGAAGGAGCAACTAAAGAGAAAATGGCAATTCAATACAATGTGTGATCCTGGATAGCATATAATAAGGGAGGAAAAAACATCTCAAAACGACATTGTTGAGCCGTATGAAACGGTGGAATATAGACTGTCAGTTTTATATCAATGTTAAATTTCTTGAACTTGATAGCTATACTTAAATTGGTTACACAAGTGAATAACTATGCTCTTAGGTCATAGACATAGCAGTATTGAGTATTAAAGGAGCATGATGTATACAACCTACACTGAAGTGTTCGAAAAACACTTAATAAACATACAGATAGACGGATAAATAGATTGATAGATGGATTGTTAGATGGATGGATAGATAGAATGACATAACAAAATGTTAATATTGGTGGATCTGAATATAGCAGTGGATAGGGGTATGTTAGAGTTCTCTGTATAAGGTTTGTATTGTTTTTGTAACTGTCCCGTAAATTTGAAAAGTATTTCAAAATAAAACATTAAAAAAAAATAATATGGGAGGGAATAAAAGGTAAAGGGGTATACTATTTTGTTTATAGTTGTTGCTTGAAATTTTCCATGACACAGGTTTTAAAAACTTTAGTTCATTATTTTCTTCTGTTTCCTCCTTCCATCACTTTATACCTGTTCATTTTCCCTTAAATGTATCACTGCTCCCCTTCTCCCAGCCCAACCTTCTGGGATACTCTCTGGGATGGGAGATTGAGACATGAAGCTGAGCCAGTATCAGCTGCTCATGAAAGCAGTGCCCAAGGAGACGGTCCTGATACCAAGCCAAGTAGGCTAATACTTTTCACCCATTACAGTTATTTTAGAGATGCATTACAGTGTAGAGAGTTAGGAGAAAACCTATGAAGCCAGAATTTCAAATCCTGTCTCTGGAGAGGGAAAAAAATTACTTTATAAATTGAAGCAGTACACATAATGAGGGAAACTTAGACGGACTGCCATGGAGGCTTTCTTGGTGTCTAATATTCCTCTCTCTGTACCTCAGTTTCCTTCTCTGTAAAATGAGGATGATGATAATAAACATATCCCCTTTGTGCAAAGGATTATACAAGTTAATACATATAAAGCATTTAGACAGTGCCTGGAATATAGTAAATGCTAAATGAAGACTTTGCTTTTCTTGCTACTTTGATCATTTTATTTTAAAATAGAACCTTTGCAATATGTTTTGTATAATGGGAAAGCCTTAAATATTCAGTGACATTTTGGAGTCAATTTTTGAGACTAGTTCTAAAATATTTGTTGCATTAGCATCTAAAATCTCTTTCATATTCTCCACAATCTTTCCAAACATACTTAGTTTGCAAAATCAGATTGGACATTATACAGGAATAGCTTTTCTCATAATATTTCAGTACTTTCAGTTCCAGTCCAGCTGGAGTCTGAAATAGTGATGAATGCAGAAATTTAAAATTATGTGAAAACATCATGATCCAAACAGATTTTTCCTCATTTTCAGGAAAAGTATAGTTGGTTTCCAGGTGGCATAAAAGTTGAGGTTGATTTTTATTTGATATCACTAGAGTATGAATTAGTCACCTCAAAATCAGGGCACTGTTTTGGGAGCTATGCTGATGTCCTGCTATGAAAAAACAACTAGCAAAGTCATAAAAATGTTTTATAATTTTTTAAATCATAGAGTCTATAAATATCTACTGAGTACTCTCACATGCCAAACCATGTTCTAGAAAAATGGGGCACCATCTCTGCCTTCCACATGGAGCCTACCTTCTGGTATAAAGAAACTGAAAATAAATGAATAAACAAACAGAATAATTATAGACATTATGGTGGGTGCTATCAAGAAATGTGCAGGGTGATATGAGTTCCTAGACTAACTGAGGAGGTGGAGGGATGACAACAGATAGGTAACTTGGGAAGGTTTGAGCAGAAACTTCAAAGACCACAAGAAGCCAACCACATTGAGGCAGTGCAGTCAAGGCAGCAGGAGCAGCAGGCACAATGACTATGAGGTCTAAGCCACCGTGGCCTGAACACAGACCAGAAAGCAGGCTCGAGGAGGGGGACTTCGCAAGCAAGAGGGGATGGAAAAGTTGAGGCTAGAGGAAGAGGCAGAATTTTTATTACAGCAGAACTTTGTAGGCCACAGCCTGGAATTTGGTGATACTATATAACAAAAATCAGAGTAAAGAAACATCAACCACAGGGAGGTAAATACCAACAGTTTTTTCCCCCCTCTCTTTATGTATACTTTTTGTTCCCATCAGTAAAATTCCTGATTTGATTCAAATGCAGTTAAAATAGCTTGAACAGAGATCAAACATTATCCAAGGTCCATATGGTTATATTTTACTTTCTTTTTCTCTCTTTCTTTTTAGTCTAATAGTAATACTTATTTTTTAAATGAAAATAACATAAATAAAAAATAAAATAAAATTTACCCACTATCCAAAAACGTAAATGTAAACATTGCTAAAAAGTTGGTGTATTCCTGAAACAGATTGCTATTTTTTATATTTTTTTAAATTTTTTTTTATTAGAGAAGCTGTGGTTTAAAGAACAATCATGCATAAAATACAGGATTCCCATATGTTTTAGTTTGCCAAAGGGCTGCCAATGCAAAGTACCAGAAATAGGTTGGCTTTTATAAAGCAGATTTATTTGGGGTAAAAGCTTACATTTCCAAGGCCATGAAAAGTCCTACTCAAGGCACCATAAGAGGTGCTTTCTCACCAAAGTCAGCTGCCACGTAGTGAAGCAAGATGGCCGCCTATCTCTGCCAAGGTCTCTGCCTTTCTGTAGCTGGAAGCAAGCCTGGCATAGGGCTTGTCTCTTACTGGATACCCTCTCTCAGTCTCGGCAGCTCTGCTTTCTTCCTGAGTTCAGCTGCAAGTCATCAGGCATTTGGCTCATCTCTCCCTGGGCTTCAGCTCTTTGAGCCTCTCACGGTGTCTCTCCTTGAAGCTCAGCTGTGGATGAAAGTGGAGTCCTTTCTCTCACATGGCAGGGTCAAATATGGCAGTTCCTGTTTTTCCATGTGTCTCTCTTTGTGTCTCCTTTTTTATCAGACCCAGTAAGAGCACGGAGACTTGACCTGAGTCACACCTCATTGACATAGTCCAATCGAAAGGGTCTCACACCCACAGGAATGGATTAGTTTAAAAGTATAATCCTTCTCTTTTGGGGATTGATAAAATAATCTCAAACTGCCATACCATATACCACCCTATTATTAACATCTTGCATTTGTTGTAGTACATTTGTTTTGATTAATAAAAGCATACTTTTTATGACTGTATTATTAACTATAGTCCATGGTTTAACTTAGGGTTCACTGTTTTTGTAGTACAGTTTCATGGATTTTTAAAAAACATTTTTATTCTATTACCATATATACAATCTGGCAGTTCCCCTTTTAAGCACATTCAGATATATATTTCAGTGCTGTTAATTATGTTCACAAAGTTGTGAAGCAGATTGCTTTTTAAATTCTGTTTGTGGTTCTCTAACCTTTGTGAGAATAAAGTCGGTGGGAGGCTCAGTTTAGAAAAAAGAGAAGCAGAGGTCATGTTGATGTTCAGAGTTCAGAAGGTAGTAAGCATGTTTTGGTTAAAAGCTATAGTTGATCAGGGAAAATAGAACAGTAGGGCCAGAGAAATGTTTGGATTTCAAATGTTACCAAATCTTATCTCCCTGAGTAAGAGTGATTGCTCCAAGAGGTAAGGCCCTGCCCTTTCCTGCTCCCTCTTCTGAAGTAATAGCCCTGAGGGACCATGGAGAAATTAGCCTTATTCCAGTACACAGCAGCCCTGGCGGTGGTGATGGTGGAGGCAAGAGAATTGATGGTGATGCTTCTGGTTCCAGCTGAGCCCCAGTGGGCAGCAGGACTAATGCAGGGAATACCTTGCTCATTCATATGATAAAAGATCCAATTTTCCATAACCATCATCATCATATTCTCCTCTCTTCCTTCTCCTCCTCCTCCATCTCTTCATCCTCTGAATTCTCAGACTTAGGATCCTATAGGTTGCAACATGATTTTAGGGGCAATCCTGAACTTACAGGCCTCAACATCCCTTCTGTTAGACAATGTGAGACTCATGTTCCAGTGACTCGGTGCATAACAGCTTCCCAGTCAACCCTAAGAATGAGCAATTGAAAATGAAGGCACAACAGCAGCAAGGTCTTTGGACAAGAGGTGTCCATTCATATCCACCCTAAGTAGAATCTGCTGATTTTAAGAATTTTTCCACTGGGAATCAGGGTGAGAAATTAGAGGGGGTGATGACTGGGCCATGGCTAATTTTCTCTCTTATTTTTCCACTTTACACAGCAGAGACTTTTCTCTTATTTGCCATGCCTAGTGTCAAAGAACAAAATTGAGTTTGCAGGATAGCGATAGGCTAGGGAAAATTAAAGTAGGCTACTTTTACGCCAGAAATCACTTGGCAATTATATCTCCCCTTTTCAGTATACATACATATATATATACACACACATATATACATGTATATACATGCACATATATATGTATGTATATACATGTGTGTTTATGTGTATTCATTATTGTAATACGATTCTGTATCCTGTCTTTTTCACAACATATTCTAAGCATTTTCCTTAGTTATGAATTAATTTTCAAGAACATCCCCTTCTGAATGAATAATAATCTACCATACAGATGCATCATAGTTTATTTAACCAAAAATACCCTGTTGCTGGACTTTAGGTTGCCTCCCATGGTATAAATGATATTATAATGAACAGCCTAGTATATCAATCTTTTTCCCAGTCACTGTGATTCAGGATAAATCCATAGGCATATATCCAGTAGGATTAATCACGTGAATATTTTTTAGGTTCTTGACCCTTATAATCAAACTGCTATCCCACTAGCAGTGTTTAAGAAGATCCTTCTCACTAAACCAAGCAGTATTAGCTACATGTTTTTAAAAGTTTATACTAGCACTAGTTTTAATAAAATTTAAGGTATGACTCAGAGCCACTTTCTTTTTCCTATCTTTTTTTCCCCTTATTTCTGTCTCTTGTGCTTGTGGGGGTGGGGGAGGGAAGGGTCAAACTAGGATTCCTCATAGAGCTAAAACATGCACAAAAATTTCTCTCCCCCCACCCAGAGGGGGCCAGACCCTGGTGCTGCCTTCTGTCCTGGGGAGAGGGCAGGGGAATGGCTGGCCTGTGCCCAAAGCCACAGGCTGTTGGGGACCCACCGGTCCTACTGCTGGATGAGGCAGAAAGCAGGCCAGTGTCCGCCCTCCGGCCTTGGGATGGTCGGGCCTGCCCTTGGGACCACCGGCCGCAGGAGATGGAGGCTTGGCTCCCAGGTGGGTCCTAGCCTCCCCCTGCCCTCCTGGACTTCGGTGACCCTGAGAACCAAGCCAGCACCTCCCCACCAGCCTCTAGACACTGCCTTCCTCCCTCGGGGGCCCTTTGTAAAGGCCCTGCCACTGCCACCCTGCCCTAACCCCTCTCCCCACTGCCAGGCAGGGACAGAATAAATGTTCATATGGGAAAAAAAAAGGTCAGCCACAGTTAAAAGAAAATTAAGAGCATGTAGTTCTAAAAATGTACACAAAATTGACTATGTGTTTGTTTTCAGGAAGACTGTTATCTTAGGGTCATTCCAGTGACCTTGGGTTAATTAATATTGCCCTTGCTTCTCACATGGTCAACTTTGACAATTTTTGAGCAGAGAAACTCCTAGAACTTAGGCACCAATAGACTATAAACCACAGGTTAACATTATTCATTTAAGCTACCAGGAGGAACACGTCGAAATTTTTAAAGAGTTGGTTATTTGAAGAGTTCTACTATTCTTCCACACACATCATTCAGATACCTTAAGAGGAAACATGCCGCATTCTCTCTTCAGTGCTCTTCTTGCTATTTGGTTGAAGAGTTTCTCTCATGCAATAGTCAGAAATAGTTTGGTTTAAACATTTTGATCTTTAATATAAATTATGTTTATTTCATTTAACTATTTCTAAATTAAATTATTTATCCTGTGAAACATTTTGGAAACATTTCACTTTACTAAAATATAGAATAAGTTAAAGCTGCCTTGATTCTGTGGAATTTCAGCTGAATTGGTAAAATAAACTCATTCTTTCCCATAGCTGTCAAATCAAACACTTGTTTGCTTTCTAATAATATTCTGTTTTTCATATTTGTTATTTCCTTAGTGTAACTTGTAAAACTGTTTGATTAACTTTTTTCCATAACATTTATTTACCTCATGTTTTAGTTTCCTAGCTACTAAAATAAAATACCATAAATGGGTTGGTTTAAACAACAGGAATTTATTTCCTTACAGTTTGATGCTAGAAGTCCAAAATCTAGTTGTCAACAAGGCGATGCTCTCTCCTAGAAGACTGTGGTATTCTGGGGCTGCCTGCTGGTGATCCCTGGTCCTTGGCTTTTCTGTCACATGGCAATGCACATGGCATTGTCTCCTTTCTCCTCTGAGTTCTGTTGACTTCCTGCTTCTGACTCTTTCCCCTAGTCATTTTCTCTACAGACCTCTCTGTAAGGACTATAGTAATAAGATTAAGATCATCCTGATTCAGTTGGGCCACACCTTACCTGAAGTAACTGTATCAAAGGTCCTATTACAATGGGTCCACATGCACAGGAATTAAGAACCATGTTTCTCTAGGGTACATAACTCTACACCCATTATCTATCTAGCTACACATAATTTATCTACTTTTATACATCTTCCTTATTTAAAATTAGAGATAAGGCCAATTTTCCTTTAATAATAACCCTAAGTTCCAGGTTCCTTTCACAGAACCAGTCACTGTCATCAGATTAATGTGTATGTTTCTATGCATTTGTAAAAAGAAGTAAATACAGAGAAATTATAATGTCATTTTTTTCTTCTCTTTTATAGAAATTGTTTCTTAATATATCACCTATGATGCAACCTGATATTTTCCTAATCAGTGCCACCTTCCTTTTAACTGCTGCCTTATATTCTATATCACAGATTGCCAAACAATCCCTCCATACAAAGATATTTTGTTCCCTTCCAAGGCTTTTCTTCTGATGGTCTTTCTATTTTGTTTATATTTTACTATTTAAATCTTGATGAACTCCAATTGTTTGTTCTATTACTCATCTTGTTATTTAATATTTAGGACCATCTTCTCTAACCCAATATAAAAAAGAAATCATATTCTCATTTAGCGTAATAGTTAATGGCATTATATTTATGGTTATGTTATAAACATCTGAAATTTATTTTTATAAATGATCTGAAGTAGAGACCTAACTATATATCTTCAAATAAGTAAATAATTTTCCCAAGAATTTGTACTAAATAATATACCCTTTACTCATTTATTTAAAATGCCACTTTTATCATAAATTAAATAATTATATATGTCTCCGCTTCTTTTTAGACTCCTCTTGCATCCCACTGACCTAGTTATTTCCTGTCCTAGTACTTGGCTATTTTTATAACTATAATTTTATAATATGTTTGGTATGTAGTAGGTAAGGTCATCTCTTCTTGGTTTTCTTTTATAGCTTTATCTTTGTTTCTTTTACATGTTTCCTTCTTCTTTATGAACTTTAGAGTGAGTTTAAATTTCCATGAACAATCCTCATTTTTCATTATTGTTCTGAATTCGTAAATTATTTTGGGGAAAAAAGACATCTTTAAAATATTGAACATTCCCATTCATCTACAAAGTATTTTTCTATTTATTTGGGTTTTCTTTTATGTGCTTTGGTAGAGTCTTCTTAGGATTATTTTAAAGTATTTGATGTTACTGGTATTATAAATAGACTTCTGGTTCAATCATATTTTCTTATTGTACTGATAATAGTTATTATATTTTGAGATTGTATTTGACCATCTTGATTAAACTCCCTTGTTGGTTTTAAAATTCATCACTTTTGGGTTTTTAAATAAATGCTTAATATTATCTGCAATTTGTGACATTTTCATAACTTCCATCTCAAAATTTGAGGGTTTTTCCCCCTTGTATTGTTATATTGGCTGGGAATTTGAGTTAAAGGTTGAACAGTTGTCTGTTCTGATCAATATTGGGACTGCATCTAACGTCTCACCACTAAAGAGACTGTGCTGCTCATCTCTGGTTGATCCTTTTATCACATCAAGGAAGTTACAGTTTTTCCTTTTTCTGTTTTTTACTTTACTAAATGTTTTTAAATATTATAAACATTGAATTGCTTTAGAATGTTTTTCAGACTCTATTAAGGTGGCTAAATAATTTTCCTGCTTTATTATGTTAGTATAGCAAATTCTGTGGAAAGATTTCTAATATTCAGCTATCTTTGCTTTCCCAACATAAATCTCTATTTGGTCATGC
Source organism: Cabassous unicinctus (assembly GCA_029593785.1). Classification (NCBI taxonomy): domain Eukaryota; kingdom Metazoa; phylum Chordata; class Mammalia; order Cingulata; family Chlamyphoridae; genus Cabassous; species Cabassous unicinctus. Next base: position 22,819 of record JAQZBX010030867.1, read on the forward strand.
TGTATTAGTTTCACAGTAAATCACTGCATTCAATGTATTGCAATTTTATTTAAATATTTTACACCCATAGTCAGTCTGTATAAAACAGGAATGCCCTGTTTCAAGAAGATATGATAATCCTTGCCAGTAAAATAATCTGAGTCTGGAGCCGTTGATGGGGCTAGTGTGGACCAAGTGGTTATTTCATTACCATTTCAGTGTCTATTTTTAATTTTGGTCAAGTTTTTTAGTTCTTTCACCAATTTTAGTAGTTTTTTGATCTTCTGTATATTTACTCCTCTTTTTATTCTTTTTTTTTTTTTAATCTGTGCCTTCGTTTTTCATCATCTCACTATTCAAAGATGTGTTGTACTTGACTTTCCGTGAATTTTTTAACCACTGCAATTAACCAATTAGTTTAATTTGTTTCATTCATTAATTGTTATATTTATCTTTCTTAATTCCTTTTTTTGATCTATGCCTGTTCTTTGTTTTTTGTTTTTGTTTTGTTTTGTTTTGTTTAGATTGTTGGATTGATTGCCTGGTTCTTTCATTTTATATATTTCTAATTTTCTAATAAATGCACTTCAGATAAAATTTCCTTTGAGTAAAACTATGGCTATATTTCATAGATTTTGATATGTATTGCCCTTATTTTGAATCAAATAAAATACAATTTTTCAATTTTTGCTAATTTTTTAACTTTCATTTTCTCCAAGAATTTAATATTCTGCCAGATATATTCCCCTTTCTGTTCCTTGGATACTGAAAAGAGATAGAATATATATTCCCTGAAGATAGAAAAACCATGCAGACTAGAGTAATCTTGCAACAGGGACTAGAGAATGAACAGTGTATGATATTTCATTCCTATGTACACCAATCCTTAATCTGGAACGAATGTTAGACATTAAATGGTCTCTAGTCTTCCCCCAAAGCCTTAATATTCCTTTGATAAAGAGAGCAGGAGTTGCTCAGGACTGTAACTGAATTCAAAGGGTGGCACCCAGTAGCCTCACATTATTATTTTTCTTTCTGGGCTCTAGAAAAAGCCTGCTTCTAAATATACTCAAAATCCAGTACAATCCATTTCACTGATTTTTTAAAAAAAATTAACAGTTCTCTCCTGTAGCCTTGGTCAAACATGAAGCTGTAAATTGGTAAGGAAGTCTATTGGGCTGATAGGAAATATTTTTTAGTGCCTGGGAAAGGAAGAATTGGTCAGATGGTGTGATGTTCAACCGTGGGACTCACATCTCTGGCAGGTTATGCTGCGTCCAACAAAAACATTTGTGCATACTCATATCCTTTCTTACACCACCTTAATGCAGAATTCTGCTAATGTAACCGAATACAGTACAGGTTTCCCACCAAACCAAGTTTTGCAGACATTTTATTTTTCATGTTTTGATTATCAACTTTCAGCCCACAGGGTTTTAAACATGTAGAAACTCTATTTTCGTAGAGCACACACTTTGTATTTCTCCTACATTTATATACATTGCTGAAGATGATTGGCTATGCATCTAATATTGTTAGCGCACAAACTTTTCACTACTTAGTATTAAGAACTACCTGTTAGACCACTGCAAAATACCACTAGAAAGAAAATTCATGGAAAAATGGAGTTATTGGCAGAACAGCATTTGTTCCTACCAATATATATATTACAAAACATTACACCGAAAGCTTTCTGCCTCCTTTAAAAAATCTGGATTAATTCACCTTTTCATTCTAAGATAAATAATATTTACACTTCAATTAAAATTTAACTAAATTTGGCAAGGTGTGGGGAGTTCAAAAGTTTGTGAAGGTCCAGGAATCTTCATATTTTATTTGAATTGGACACTCGCATTTTAACCTTCACTATAGAGCTACATTGGTCTGGTTATTTTCCACTTAGAACTTACCAAACCTTGTTCATTATACAAGAACTGGGAAAGTAAATATGACACAGGAGTTGCTGATATGACACCGACCCTAAATGAAAAAAGAGAATATTTTGCATATAAAGAATGTTTTGGGTATAGGTAGATTGTAACTGTATCTACTGAATTTCTTACGTAAACTCTCAACTCTTTATTTAACCCTTGACTACATGGCTGTGTGCTAGCTTACAAGAATTAAGCCAAATGTCAGGTTTAACTTTTAACCTTTAAAGGTTTAAAAAAAAAAAAAAAAAAAAAACTTTCATTTTATAAGTAAATCCTAGATTGGAAGTACTAGCCAACAGGGGCAAATAGTAAAAAACTTTAAGGGAAGATCTATATGAATTTTTATTAAAATTATTTACTATATCTACTTTTATTCCTTTAGGAGAGAAACAGTAACTTTTTTACTTTTAATTCATAAATATTATTGATTCTTACTAGTTAAAAAAGAGGTTTATTACTTCCGTTTACATAAAACTTTTTTTTTCTTTAAGTTATATTCAGGATTTTGACTGAAGATAAAAATCAAAATACAGTTTCTGCCAACACTTGGTCCTAGTCAAAATACATGAACTTAATCTTCAGGTGAATTTTTAGTGTGAAAGAAAATGATCTTAGGCACCATCACGTCCTCTTATCACTGTTAAATTAGCCTTGTTTTGAGGAGAAAGTTTGTTGTGGTATCTCAGGAAACTTCTACGTGTGGATTAAAATGTCTTAACTTCCTAATTCAAATACTTCTTCATGTTTTTTTACTGTCAATTTACTAACAGGGGAGGATTTTTCCTTCCAAAAAAAACCTGTATAATGAAAATAAATCTTAGGCTACCTGACCCCAACTTGATATTCTTCTAGTATCTCAAAAACCCCACCACAGAAAATAAAATGTGAAAAAGCAATAAATTTTTTCCATGGCATAATGAAATTGGGTGGACATGGGGCAACTAGTTCAAGTATTTTGGTTAAAAAATGTTTAGGTGTTCCCATGAACTGCCTTGTCAGTTGTGAAGGTGGCACTGTTGATGATGGATAGCATCTATATATGCAGGTGTTTCAGGAAAGACTAAAGTGGTCTTAACAGTCCTTTCCATGCATTTTACCCAAGTAGATTCACCTTTGATTATTGTTGTGTTTATTATTCAAGGAGCCTGTTACTACTTATAACCTAGTCCTTTAAATGGTCATGGCTCTGGCATTTGTTCTCCTTCCATGGCTACCTGCCAGATGGCTTTTAGGCTGCAGGGCTTTCTCAGCTATCTACATTTCTCCTACAAACTCACCCCAGAGCATCAAAAAAGAAGGTTTTTTTTCCCTACCTCCATAGATATGGCTACCCCTCTTTAATTCACTAAATAACACTCATCTGGACATCCTTTTGCTATGCAATTATTGCAGATAGTCACTCTTCCATCAAAAGTGGTGATGTGCAGTGGGTAGACCTCAGTGGTTGAGCTCCTGCTTTGCATGGACGAGGTATCTCCTTAAAAAAAATTGGTGATGTATTTAGCCTCCTTTCAGTGACAAATCTGTCTCATTTACTGAAAATAAATCACGGGATAGGTCAACAATTAGTGACAAGCCATTCATACGCTCTGGCAACATTAAAATCGTTTAGTCAACGTATGTGATCTGTGTTCTCATTGGATTTAAGGTACCATTTTGGTGTACTTTTTTTTTTTTTCTCTTAACTTTATTTGTACATTTAATAATCGAAAATATAAACAATTAAAAACTAAAAAGTAAACACAGATGAATAAATATATACATTTCTCCATTAAATGTAATGGATACATATAAATTTTTTTTTTTTTTTTTTTTTTTTGTGGATCAAACAATATGTTACACAATATATTTAGTTCATAGTAACG